>JASAMX010014109.1:0-13729 GCA_030248175.1 Microlaimidae sp. YZB2_3 | reverse complement strand
TTGTTGATAACAATCCTTATGAAAAATTTAGCATTGAGCTTTAACAGTGTTACGATTTAAGAAAATGAGATCTTCCACTTAACGCTTTCACTATTGTTGGGCCAATTAGGGATTGTTGACGAGGTCCATTTACAACAAGGCGGCCCGTTTTTTTATCGCCTTATCTGCGACAAGCGATCAAAAGAGCCCCTCGGGTGACAAGGCGTAAAAGCGAATTAAATTAGCATAATTTTATTTACACTATAGAAAGTACAGCAATACTGTTTTTCCAGAAGAAACGCAAAAAAGAAATATTAGAGAAGCTGTATTATATAACACAATTCATACAGCTTTCGTTTAATTTTTGTTAAAATTCAAAAAAAGTAATTCTTTGAATTTTTGTCTGCTTCTAAAAATTGTAAAAAACGGATTCAACATTTTATTTATTACCACTGAACCAACACATTATTCTTTCAATAAAATTACTTGTAAAAATTGTTTCATTTGGTGATATAGTATATTTTATTTTATTTTATTTGTTATTTATTCGCATATTGCCGGTCATAGCTAAAGCATATTTAAATGCACTGAAATAAGCTGACCCATTGTTAGTAAAACTAATCACTATTGTTAACAAAATCTAGTATCAATCATTGTGTGAAATGTGATTCTGGTTTTCAGTTTTTTCATGATTTTTTCAAAATGTCCTGTTGAAAACAACATGGTTCAAATTAATCATTGTGTTCCATAAGTTTAGATTTTTTAATAGTCTTACGCATATTTGTATATTCTTCTCTTTATGTATTCATCATCTTTAAAGGGTTATAGAACGATCACGATAGTTCTAAAACTTTTAAATCCAGCCAAATTAAAATATATTACAAATCCAATTGCTGGAGAATTTAAATTGAAAGACCGCACACCACAAAGGAAAAAAACTGGCAATATTTATGATTTTTGAACTTTTTATTACAAACAAGTTAATGAGCTTTTTCCTTAATACTTTGGCGACTGTACGCGTGATAAAATACTGGTTAAGTCATAAAAGAAGTTTGGGGCCCTAAATAAGAAACTGGGAATGGATGTAAAATTTTTGAAACTTGGATCCGCAATAAGGAGTTCTTGTTATAAAACAGTGAACTAGCGCAGCTAAATAAGCGTGATTTCTTTAAAGGCTGGTTCATACTTATGACAAAACGTCCTTTGAACAAAGTCCAAAGGACAAAAATCCTTTGGACTTTGTCCAAAGGACAATTACAACGTCAAATTGTCCTTTGGACTTCGTCTTCTGGATTTTGTCCAAAGGACAACGTATTCATACTTTTTGTCCTTTGGACTTTTCCCTTTGGATTTTGTCCAAAAGCAAATTCTAAGTAGCATTCATACTTCGCCCAAAGGAAAAAGTCCAAAGGACGCGTTTTGGTTTGTCCAAAGGACGTTTTGGCTTTTCTAAAATTGTGCTTTGGACTTTGTCCAAAGGACGTTTTGTCATAAGTGTGAACCAGCCTTAAACCAAAACAAAATGTGAATGGAAAGGCTGATGACGGAATAAGTGCTTCAGGTCAAATAAAATATTGGTCTGGAGCTTTGGCTTAGGGTTGGGTTTATCTATCCAACTGTCGGATTACTGTTCGTTCCCATTTACTACTGCAAAAGTCTCCTTTCAAATTATCCAAATTCGAAAACAAATTTTCAGCTATGATTTGATTGATTAATAAGCATAACGATTTTAGGTGGTATTAAACAAAGGGAAAAAAATATTAGCATTTGGTAAAAATAAAAAAAAATAATACTAATGAAGTAAAATTAACCATAAATGTTTTTATTTTCATATTTATGTAATACATTGTCCTTTTCTTTTTTTAAAAAAAAGCTCAGGATCATTATTTTACTTTTATGAATAACTCAAATATTTAAATATTTATTTTGTGACTTTTTATGATTTACTTTACATTGTTAATTGTACTTTTACTTTACTTTACACTTTTTCAATTTGCTTTTTACAATTTTTACAATTAATAAATATAATATGAATAAATTACAGATTACGACAAAAATTTATATCCCATGAGAAAATTTTTATTACGATTAAATTAATTTTCGACAAATAAATTCGAATTAACAAGGATACAAAACTTTATCCGCATTTTTTGTTTCCGCTCAGTATAAATATTATTCATTAAATAAATATTCTCAGGATTAACAGCTAGTTGTGATCCAGCTTAAAAATTGTTTTATTTTTAGAAAAAATGTCACATTAAAGGCTGGTTCATACTTATGACAAAATGTCCTTTGGACAAATTCCAAAGGACAAAAGGCCTTTGGACTTTGTCCAAAGGACAAATACAGCGTCAAAACGTCCTTTAGACTTTGTCCAAAGGACAAAGTCCAAAGGACAAAGTCCAAAGGATAAAATCCAAAGGACAACGCGTTCATACTTTTTTGTCCTTTGGACTTTTCCTTTTGGATTTTGTCCTTTAGACTTTGTCCAAAGGAGAAATTTTAAATAGCATTCATATTTCGTTCGAAGGAAAAAGTCTAAACAACGTTTTGGCTTGTCCAAAGGACGTTTTGGCTTTTCTAAAATTGTCCTTTGACTTTGTCCAAAGGACGTTTTGTCATAAGTATGAACCAGCCTTAAAACTAAGCTAAAAACATGGAGACAAAATTAAACTTGAATAAAGTTTTTGATGAACTATTGTTAAATAAAAAAGCTAACAATAGCTCTAATTAGAAAACATCTTTGTGACGAAAATGGTTAACAAGAATATTCCAGAGTGTTTAATATTGTTTTCTTGATCATTTCAGAAAAACATTTATTTTTCCTAAATAAATTCTATTGTTGTCTTATTGTGAGTTTATTGAGTTTAAACAGGTGACTGGTAGAAAGATCCGCGTTGAATTTTTAGCTTTTAAATACCGTCACAATATAAAGTGTTAAATATCAAAACAACATAGTTTACTTTGTTTTTATTTATTATTTATTCTATTTGTACTGTATTTTATGAAAAAATTTAGAGGAAATGTATATTTGTAGTCTGACTGCTGATAAACATAATTTTTATATAGCTGTTATAATATTAAATATAAAATCGCACCTCATAACATGGCAAAATTTTTGACGAGCGTCTTCTTGTTCGTACTGTTTTTAAATCATCAAAGGAATTTTTTAATATCGTTTATATAGTACATGTATTCATAATCACAATTTTATTCATTTTTTTTGTCACTCTAAACATTCCTATTTTTATCATGATTTTTTGAAAGCTTCTATAAAACTTTTAATTTTGCAGCAAAATAAAACGATTGTAAATCTTTAAAATAATAACTTGTGTTGGTCAGATTATTGATGAATTGTGCGGTAATCATTGCCAACAAATTCTTTAATAAAATGTGCATGCACATTTTTTTCATACATATGTTTTATTAGTGGAATCATGATTTTATTATAGTTAGTTTCTGTATTTAAAATTGTTAGTTTGTTGCATGGCGTTTTAAGAAAGAAATAAGTAGTAAAATAGTTTTATTCTGCGTTTCAACCTTTTAAAACACAGGCCTTCGTCAGGAAATTTTAACGTAAGTTAGTAAAAACCATTTACGTTAAAATTTCCTCACGAAGGCCTGTGTTTTATCAGGTTGAAAATTAGAATAAAGCTATTTTACTACTTATTTCTGTCTTAAAACGCCACGCAGCAAGCTAACAATTTGAATTTTAATCATCAACAAGACAGCCCTAAAGACTCAGTACTTATAGTTTATTTATTTAGTTGGATTATAAATGATTTACTATAGTTATTATAATACGTTGCAGGCATTTTTTGTAGTGTTTGTTAAATGTTTTACCCAAAATTTTGGATTTTTTTGTGTTCGTTTCTATACCTCATGGCCTCATTTCACCATAATTTGCATATAAAAAAGATAAGCATGATTTTTTAAATTCTAAACGCAATTTTATTAATATACTTTTAATTAAAAATACAAAAGAAAAATATGCGTTTATTAATTTACAGCTGTAAATTAATTACAAGCAATTTTTATGAAATAGGCCCCTGGATAAAAATTTGTTGGATCAAATTTTTCTGCATTTCTATAAAAAAATTTATACGTCGGATGCAAACAAAAAATCTAGTATATATGAGAACAAAAAGTGGAAAAAAACCTCATCTGAGCATTTTACGTTCGCAGTTTTTTTTGCAGTTTAAAGTTCGCAAAGTAAAAAATTGTGAACGAAAAATTAATAGATGAAATTTTCTACATAATACTGTCAAATTATTTGAAATATTTTATGTTTTAACGTGTAAAATAATTTATTTCAACAAAACAACGTTATATATATAATTTTTTAATGATCAAATGACAAAACTAATTATTTACTATGCATAGTCTATGCATATTTTAATTCTGCTGTATCATTATTTCATTTTTCTTTTCTTTTTTTTCTTTTTTTTCATCATCAAATTTGCGACTTAATCGCCGCCAACATAAACTATAATTCAAACAGAATATCAACATAGCTATCTGAAATGACTTTAAAGGCTCAAAAAAGTGCTTATTTAAGTCGGTTTTAAAACTTTTCTTGAATGCATCCAAAAAATCGACAGTTACTTGAGACGGGAGTAGATTGTTCCAAGGTATAACTACCTAATTTGCAAAAGAAAATTTCTTTGCATTAATTCGACTTTCTTCAACGGCCAAATTAAAGGGATGACCACGGGTGGGCTGCAGGTAACTTTAAAAAATCATTGGCTTGCAAATTGTTTAAGCTATGTATAATTTTAAATCACATATATAAATCAGTTTTGTCTCTTCGGTCCTTTAATCTTTCTAAACCTAGGTAATCCAGCCTTTGTTCATAACCAACAGGTAACAACTTGCATTTATAAAACAACCTCCTACTGAAATTTTGTTGCACTTTTTCCAAAATAATTATATCTTTTTATAAATAAGGGTTCCAAACTACATTAGCGTACTCCAGAATTGGTCTAACATAGGATTTATACGCTCTGAGAAGATTATTTCTAGAGTTTGAATTGAATGTTTTAAAAATTAGTGATGTCATTCTCATTGCTTTTTTTGCTGTGATTTCACAGTGTTTAGAGAATTTCCTATCATGAGATATATAAACACCTAGGTCACGCACCGATTCTGTAGTTGCAAGTACATTATTACCAAGCTTATATTTACAAATTAACTCTTTGCTATGATTTCGAATATGAAGAACTTTACATTTATGATCTGATAATTGCAATTGCCAGTCTTTTGACAGCTGTATATTCTATATAAATCTTCTTGAAATCTTAAGGTTTAAATGTGGTACTCTTTAGATGAAGATTTTGCAAACAACTTTATATCATCTGCAAAGAGCCTAATTTGTGAGTATTTAACACAATCAACAATATTGTGACAATATTACGTGGAAAAAACTCATCTAAGAGTTTATGTACTAAAACCGTATTTAAATGTGTATTTTAAGCCTAAAAAGTGTATTTAAATATTGTTTTTAACTGAAAAAACGTGTTTTTGACAGTAAATAAAAAAATATACTTCCAAATTGGTCGAGAGGGGGCTCAGCCTCGCTAGGGGGGATCAGGCCGGACGGCTCTCGAGCTTTAGGGGGGAGGGGGGGCTGGATTTTTTCTAGGGGGAGAGTCCAAAATTTTGGCTTTAGGGGGGGGGGTGGACCCCTCTGTCCCCCCTTCCAAAAAAACATCTATGATGTCGATTGTGTTTATTTGTTATCAACAAATCAAACCTAGCTGACCTCCTTGATTTGCGAAATAAATCGACTATTTAACAACAAAATCAGTTAAATTTTTCAATACACTTTTTAGGCTTAAAATACACATTTAAATACGGTTTTAGTACATAAACTCTTAGATGAGTTTTTTCCACGTAATATTGTCACAATATTGCTAATTGTGTTAAATATTCACAAATTAGGCTTTTTGCAGATGATATAAAGTTTTTTGCAAAATATTAATCTAAAGACCACATTTAAACCTTAAAGATTTCAAGAAGATTAAGATAAAGCTGTCAAAAGACTGGCAATTGCAATTATCAAGATCATAAATGTGAAGTTCTTCATATTTGAAAATCATAGCAAAGAGTTAATTTGTAAAATATAAGCTTGGTAATAATGTACTTGCAACTACAGAGTTGGTGCGTGACCTAGGTGTTTATATATCTCATGATATGAGCTTCTCTAAACACTGTGAAATTATATCAAAAAAAGCAAGGAGAATGACATCACTAATTTTTAAAACATTCAACTCAAACTCTAGAAATAATCTTCTCAGAGCGTATAGAACCTATGTAAACACAATTTAGAATTATGCTAATGTAGTTTGGAACCCTTATTTATAAAAATATATAAATATTTTGGAAAAAGTGCCAAAACAAAAAAAATTTCGAGAGGAGGTTGTTTTATAAATGCAAGTTATTACCTGTTGGTTATGAACAAAGGCTGGATTACCTAGGTTTAGAAAAATTAAAGAACGAAGAACACAAAACTCATTTTTATAAGTGATTTAAAGTTATACATAGCTTAAACAATTTGCAAGCCAATGATGTTTTTAAATTTAACCTGCAGCCCACCCGTGGTCGTATCTTTTTGTTTTAAATTGGCTGTAGAAAAGTTGAAATTAATGACAAGGGAATTTTCTTTTGCAAATAGGTAGTTATACCTGGAAATAATCTACTCCCGTCTCAAGTAACTGCTTGATTTTTTGGATGCATTCAAGAAAAGTTTTAAAACTGACTTAAAATAAGCAATCTTTATTTAGCCTTTAAAGTCATTTCAGATAGCTATGTTGATATTCTGTTTGAATTTTATAGTTTATGTTGGCGGTGATTAAGTCGCAAATTTGATGATGAAAAAGAAGAAAAAAAAAAAATGAAAAATAATGATACAGCAGAATATAAAATATGCATAGACTATGCATAGTAAAATATTAGTTTTGTTATTTGATCATTAAAAATGTATATATATATAACGTTGTTTTGTTGAAATAAATTGATTCTACGCGTTAAAACATAAAATATTTCAAAATAATTTAAATAATTTCGACAGTATTATGTAGAAAATTTCATCTATTAATTTTTCGTTCACAATTTTTTACTTTTTTCGAACTTCAAACTGCAAAAAAAACTGCGAACGTAAAATGCTCAGATGAGGTTTTTTCCACTTGTTGTTCTCATATCTTCTAGATTTTTTGTTTGCATCCGACGTATAAATTATTTTATAGAAATGCAGAAAAATTTGATCCAACAAATTTTTATCCAGGGGCCTATTTCATAAAAATTGCTTGTAATTAATTTACAGCTGTAAATTAATAAACGCATATTTTTCTTTTGTATTTTTAATTAAAAGTATATTAATAAAATTGCGTTTAGAATTTAAAAAATCATGCTTATCTTTTTTATATGCAAATTATGGTGAAATGAGGCCATGAGGTATAGAAACGAACACAAAAAAATCCAAAATTTTGGGTAAAACTTTTAACAAACACTACAAAAAATGCCTGCAACGTATTATAATAACTATAGTAAATCATTTATAATCCAACTAAATAAATAAACTATAAGTACTAGCCCTTAGGGGGTGGCTGGCTGTTATTAAAATTAATTGTTAGCTTGCTGCGTGGCGTTTTAAGACAGAAATAAGTAAGAAAAATAGCTTTATTCTAATTTTCAACCTGATAAAACACAGGCCTTCGGAGGAAATTTTAACGTAAATGGTTTTTACTAACTTACTTTAAAATGTCCTGACGAAGGCCTGTGTTTTATCAGGTTGAAACGTAGAATAAAACAATTTTACTACTTATTTCTTTCTTAAAACGCCATGCAACAAGCTAACAATTTTAAATGCATAAACTAACTATAATAAAATCATGACACCACTAATAAAACGTATGTAATGAACAAAATGTGCATGCACATTTTATTAAAGAAGTTGTTGGCAATGATTACCAATTCATCAATAATTTGACCAACACAAGTTATTTTTTTAAAGATTTACAATCCTTTTATTTTGCTGCAAAATTAAAAATTTTATAGAAGTTTTCAAAAAATCATGATAAAAATAGGAATGTTTAGAGTGACGAAAAAAAATAAAGATGAATAAAATCGTGATTATGCATACATGTACTAAATAAACGATATTAAAAAATTACTTTGATGATTTAAAAACAGTACGAACAACAAGACGCTTATCAAAAATTTTGCTATGTTATGAGGTGCGATTTTATATTTAATATTATAACAGCTATATAAAAATTATGTCTATCAGCAGTCATTATCATATTATCATTATCATACATTTCCTCTAATTTTTTTCATAAAATACAGTAAAATAGAATAAATAATAAATAAAAACAAAGTAAACTAAGTTGTTTTGATATTTAACACTTTATATTGTGACGGTATTAAAAAGCTAAAAATTCAACGCGGATTTTTCTACCAGTCACCTGCTTAAACTCAATAAACTCACAATAAGACAACAATAGAATTTATTTAGGAAAAATAAATGTTTTTCTGAAATGATCAAGAAAGCAATATTAAACACTCTGGAATATTCTTGTTAACCATTTTCGTCACAAAGATGTTTTCTAATTAGAGCTATTGTTAGCTTCTTTTTTATTTAACAATAGTTCATCAAAAACTTTATTCGAGTTTAATTTTGTCTTCATGTTTTTAGCTTAGTTTTAAGGCTGGTTCATACTTATGACAAAACGTCCTTTGGAAAAAGTCCAAAGGACAATTTTAGAAAAGCCAAAACGTCTTTTGGACAAGCCAAAACGTCCTTTGGACTTTTTCCTTTGGACGAAATATGAATGCTACTTAGAATTTGTCCTTTGGACAAAGTCCAAAGGACAAAATTCAATGTGAAAAGTCCAAAGGACAAGAAAGTTATGAACACGTTGTCGTTTGGATTTTGTCCTTTGGACTTTGTCCTTGGGACTTTGTCCTTTGGACAAAGTCCAAAGGACGTTTTTCCGCTGTATTTGTCTGGACAAAGTCCAAAGGATTTTTCTCCTTTGAATTTTGTCCAAAGGACGTTTTGTCATAAATATGACCCAGCCTTTAATGTGACATTTTTTCTAAAAATAAAACAATTTTTAAGCTGGATCACAACTAGCTGTTAATCCTGAGAATATTTATTTAATGAATAATATTTATACTGAGCGGAAACAAAAAATGCAGATAAAGCTTTGTTTCCTTGTTAATTCAAATTTATTTGTCGAAAATTAATTTAATTGTAACAAAAATTTTCTCATGGGATATAAATTTTTGTCGTAATCTGTAATTTATTCATATTATATTTATTAATTGTAAAAATTGTAAAAAACAAATTGTGAAAAGTGTAATGTAAAGTAAAAGTACAATTTACAATGTAAAGTAAATTGTAAAAACTCACAAAATAAATATTTAAATATTTGAGTTATTCATAAAAGTAAAATAATGATCCTGAGATTTTTTAAAAAAAAGAAAAGGACTGCATTACATAAATATGAAAAATAAAACAATTATGGTTAATTTTACTTCATTAGTATTATTTTTTTATTTTTACCAAATGCTAATATTTTTTTGCCGTTTGTTTAATACCACCTAAAATCGTTATGCTAATTAATCAATCAAATCATAGCTGAAAATTTGTTGTCGAATTTAAATAATTTGAAAGGAAACTTTTTGGAGTCGTAAATAGGAAGGAACAGTAATCCGACAGTTGGAAACAGATAAACCCAACTCTAAGCCAGAGCTCCAGACCAATATTTTATTTGACCTGAAGGAATTATTTGGTCATCAGCCTTTCCATTCACAGCTTGTTTTGGTTTAAGTTTGGTTCATACTTATGACAAAACGTCATTTTGACTTTGTCCAAAGGACAATTTTAGAAAAGCCAAAACGTCCTTTGGACAAACCAAAACGTACTTTAGACTTTTTCCTTTGGACGAAGTATAAATGCTAACTAAAATTTGTCTTTTGGATAAAATCCAAAGGGAAAAATCCAAAGGACAATAGTATGAGTACATTGTCTTTGTCCTTTGGACTTTGTCCTTTGGACAAAATGCAAAGGACAAAATCCAAAGGACAATTTGACGCTGTATTTGTCCTGACTTTGTCGAAAGGAAATTTTTTTATAAGTATGAACCAGCCAAAAAGAAATCACGCTTATTTAGCTGCGCTATAGTTCACTGTTTTATAGCAAGAACTCCTTATTGCGGATCCAAGTTCCAAAAATTTTACATCCATTCCCAGTTTCTTGCCTAGGGCCCAAAACTTCTTGTATGACTTAACCAGTATTTTATCGCACGTACAGTCGCCAAAGTATTAAGGAAAAAGCCAATTAACTTGTTTGTAATAAAAAGTTCAAAAACCATAAATATTGCCATTTTTTTCCTTTGTGGTGTGCGGTATTTCAATTTAAATTCTCCAGCAATTGGATTTCTAATATATTTTGATTTTGCTGGATTTAAAAGTTTTAGAACTACCGTGATTGTTCTATAACCCTTTAAATATGATGAATACATAAAAAGAAGAATATACAAATATGCGTAAGACTATTAAAAAATATGAACTTATGGAACACAATGATTAATATGAACCATGTTGTTTCCAACAGGACATTTTGAAAAAATCATGAAAAAACTGAAGACAAGACTTACATTTTACACAATTGAGATGATACTAGATATTGTTAACAATAGTGATTAGTTTTACTAACAGAGGGTCAGCTTATTTCAGGTTATTTTAAAATGCTTTAGCTGTGTCCGGCAATATGCGAATAAATAACAAATAAAATTAAAATATACTATATCATCAAATGAAACAATTTTTACAAGTAATTTTATTGAAAGAATAATGTGTTGGTTCAGTGGTAATAAATAAAATGTTGAATACGTTTTTTACAATTTTTAAAGCAGACAAAATTCAAAGAATTACTTTTTTTGAATTTTAACAAAAATTAAACAAAAGCCATATGAATTGTGTTATATAATACAGCTTCTCTAATATTTCTTATTTGCGCTTCTTTCAGAAAAACAGGTCGTGTAATTTCTATAGTGTCAATAAGATTATGCTAATTTCATTCGCTTTTACGCCTTGTCACCCTGTTGAAAAGGGGGCTCTTTGCCGCTTGTCGCGGATTAGGCGATAAAAAAACGGGCCGCCTTGTTAATGGACTGGTCAACAATCCCTAATTGGCACAACAATAGTGAAAGCGTTAAGTGGAAAGATCTCATTTCTTAAATCGTAAAACTGTTCACGCTCAATGCTAAATTTTTCATAAGGATTGTTATTATTTAAAAAGGTTTGTTTATTTCATTTAAAAAAAGATAAGTAGAATATTCAGCAGTGACAGCGAAAATAAACATAACCTTAATCAACACTCATATTAAAATCATAATTATAAAATGTTTTGTTCGATTGTGTACCAAATCCTTGTTATAAATTGCAGGTACATTTTGATCCAATGCGATGGAATCTGACAAAACTATTATCATAAGTTTTAAGCACAAAAAATACCTGAAAAACAGAATAATTTTTTGTTTTACAAAAAATGACAACGCGAAAACACATTTGAATTATAAAATTAAAATAATGAAACGTTACTTGCATTCTATAATTTGTACAAACTTGCGATGTATTCTAGAAAAATGCTTTAAGTAAGCATATCTCGCAAACACAAAGCTTTATTTAGCAGTACATTAACAAAGATTTCGTAAAAATTGACAGTTCCCCTCGCGACTACTTTATTTTTTTCAGTCAACGATTTTTTGTGAATATAGACTATCGGATTGAAAAGTGACAAGTGACAGCACGTTCCGCGAGCACGAATTTATACTCATACTTTTCGATGGGGTGTAATCGCGGTGTCACTTGTCGCACCGGTGTGAAAAAAACCTAAACGGATATAAAAACTGCTACTTACTTAGCACAGCCCGCCCAGGCACACTTCCTTAGGTTTTTTCCTAAATAATGAGGTGACCAGGTGGCGGCGGCAGGCGGTTCCGTTGGCAACGCTAAACCTACCGTTCCCTTTCGCGAGAGTTAAGGCTGGTTCATACTTATGACAAAACGTCCTTTGGACAAAGTCCAAAGGACAAAAGTCCTTTGGACTTTGTCAGGACAAAAGTCCTTTGAACTTTGTCCAAAGGACAAATACAGCGTAAAACGTGTTCATACTTTCTTGTCCTTTGGACTTTTCCCTTTGGATTTTGTTCTTTGGACTTTGTCCAAAGGACGTTTTGTCATAAGTATGAACCAGCGTTTACTCACTTAATTGCTTTCAATTTACAAATTTACATCTTTTTGTACAGAATATATTGTTGAAAAGTGTTAAAACGTGATAAAAACAACTCACCTTGCACAGCCCGCCCAGGCACACTTCTCTCGGTCTTTTCTTTGAGAACGAGGTGGCCAGATGGCTTCTGCATGCGGTTCCGTTGGCCACTTGGGGACTGAACTTGGCGGTGAACCCGTGCTTGGCGGACTTGCAGAGGAGGGCGCAGGGCTCGCGGGCGGTGACCACGGGGGACCAGTGGTCGTACAGGAACCCACGGTAGGCGGCGCTGTCGTACTTCTGGCACTGGGCTTCGCGGGAGAGTGGGGATATACCCTTGCAGTTCTAAACAAAACCGAAAAATAATGTTTTTCGTCGTTTACTGCAGTAAATAAAATTTATACGACATTTTTCAGGAATTTTGCTTGTGTCAGTTAAAAAAAATTTTTGTAGGATAATTTACAAAAACAGGCTTCAATCAAAGAAATTACTATAGAAGAGGAAAGAATCGAGGATAGCGCCGACACCATCAACACAACAGTGACAACGGTGGTGCAGCCGTCATTAGGCGAAGGAGAAGGCCGCGGAGAAAAAACGAAGGCGTGATAAAATGAACACGGTAATATTACTACTAATATATTGTTGGTTATGTCTAATTTTTATTTAGCTTTCGAAAACAATTTTTAAATTAGCTTTCAGATTTGGTTTCAACGCTAAGCTTAACAATTTTAAACTATTTTTTTAATAAAAAACGTTAGGTTACTCCGCCATTTAGTATTTACCTTTTAATTAAATGTCAGTCCCAAGCCTGGATGGGTAACTAATTGATAGACTACTTTTTTTATCTATTAGTTACCCTTAAAGGAGGAGGGTAATACGCTTTTATTTATTTGTTAATTTTATAATTAGTTTTTAGTTTTGAAATAATAACTTATCAATCAAATCTGCAACTCCAACTTTAACTTTAACACTAACTTTCTAACTCTAATTAAAGAAATCGAATAATTTTAACAAGAATATGATTATTATTATGCACTATAATTAATTAACAATTGTTTTAGCTATATATTATATAGGTTACCGTCACCGCATTACTGTCTTAACGAAATTCCGTTTGGTAAAATTTTTTATATTTCGAATTTGCAAATTGTTATAATGTGGGTTTGCATTTGCAGTTGTTTCCCCTCCAATGTTTTTGGGTATTTTTTCGGCAATACCCACCTTGCTTACTATTAGAACATTCCTGCAACGAAAATAATTTTTAATCGAATAGAAGAAAAATTAATTTGTTAAATTTACAGTTTCGTTGCAGGCAGTTCCAGGACACGGCACTTTTTGTACAAAACATAGAAATCGCCAAGAAACTGCCATACAAACAAAACCCTCAGAGTACACAAAATCTGTTTTAAAAAATATTTTTATTAAACTAAAAAGTAAATGAGCGGTAAACCATTAAATTCAAAGTTAAAA
>JASAMX010014102.1:0-13538 GCA_030248175.1 Microlaimidae sp. YZB2_3 | reverse complement strand
TCTCCCTAGTACCATCATAGTACCTAGATTTTTAAATGTCATTTACCTGGAGTAAAAACCCCCTAGCTACGGTGATCATGTTTATCTATGACGCCCATGCGTATGCCCATAGAATTTTTAAAACTAATTAGCATTTTTATTTAATATTTAGTGTTTTTTTATTTTCTTTGTCTGAATCAACTGTTCAACTTCTTTTTAAGCAAACCTGAAACTGAAACTCATATAAAACAACAAACACCACATTACATGCAATTTTTCGTGCTGTTAAAAAGAAACAAAAAAAATGTAAGCAGAAATGTGAAACCCAGGCACCAATAAAGTAAGAGAGTGAAACAGTAAAATTAAAATTAGTTTATTAGGCAGGCTTAAAAAAAGTTTATTATATTTTTTACATATACACAAATACACATGCAAAATTTAATACATAATGTTTTACAAAACTAAAAAAAATGTGTACATTATACGCATATTTTGTACTTTACAAACCGTCACATCACAACACCGCACCATTCTTTTATCAAAATTCTTTGGATACTTATACAATCTAATATCACTAGGACTGAAATTTTATTGTAAAACAATAACACTACTGATCAGTTTAAAACCATGTTTTTTTTAGTAACTTTCGGTGTGGTAAAGTGATTTTTAACAAAAGCCGAGAAAACCTGAGAAAATTTATATCAAAAAAAAAAACAAACTTTTGATTTGCGTGCACTAAAAATCAAGATACCTTAAAATTTAACACAATAACAGTTATAATCATTCATCAGTTATAATCATTTTCATCAGTTATAATCATCATCAAGATTCTACTTTTTTTATTGCGAAATTATAATCACAGAAGTACTAACAACATTAAAATACGAATTGTTTTGGATTCCAGCAGATTTTACATTTTTAGCAATACATGCAGCGGAACATTAAAACAAATCTCCAGACATGTGCACGGTGTGGAAATGCCCCCCGTTGTATTGGAGGATTTCCGCCTTCCCCCCGTTTTATTGCCCCCCCCCCCCCCCGCCAAAAAATAAAAAAATTACCCTAAGATTATGACGCCATTTTTGACCTATGATGACACCATTGTCGCAATTTTTTTGGAATTTTTAGCCTATTTCAATGTATTTTAAGCCATTTCAGACTTATTTTTACCTTATTTTCGATTTTTTTTGTCCCTTTTTTCTCTTTTCCTTTCTTTTTTTCCTTTTTTTTTCTTTCCCCCCTGCTTGCCCCCCCCGTTTTATTGCCCCCCGTTTCAAAAAAGTTGCCACTCCCGTGCCCCCCGTTTTGGAATTGGCTTTAAAATGTCTAAAATGGCTTTAAAAGCATTGAAATGGGCTAAAAACTGCAAAAAATTGGCGATGATGGCGTTATAATAGGTCTAAAATGACGCCATAATTTTTGGGTACTTTTTTATTTGGGGGGAGACAATAAAACGGGGAGGGGGAGGCGGGTGTCCAATAAAACGGGGGGCAGGCTTTCCAGACCGTGCACAGGTCTGTATAAATACAGTTCTCTATTTGAAGAACAATTAAAAACATATTTGTTTTTGATTTCATTATTTTTGGTTATAGCCTGTCCTGCTAACCGTGTAACTTTTTTTATCTCAAAAACATCTAAGAAATATCTCAACCGCTTCAAAAAAATATAGTGATGTTCCTACCCTTCAATATCATGCTCCAGACTTGCGGCCATTAAAACGATGGGGGTTCCGTCCGGAGATTCGCCTCTTAAATGAGCCATTTCAAGCGTATTTAAGCTTGAAATAAATTTGCATATTTAGGAACTTTTTAAGTTTTAAAACAAAATTTAGTTTCAAAATGTTTAATGAAATAATTTTATGGCATTACTTTTTAATTATTCGTAAAACTACTACCGAAATAGGGTGGAGCTTCGAAAATTGCTAAGGAGCTCAAGGTCATAAAAGCGCAGCTCCGCTCCAAAGCTTCGGAGATCGAAACATCAGGGAACATTATTAATTTATACCTTTCAAAAAATAGCAAAACAATACCTTTTAGACATTTTGTACTCGAGCAATTTCTCCTCAAAATGTAGTTCATGTACTACAATGTAAATGTAAACTCGCTTTATTTCTAACTAACTTACTTTAATTTGTAGGCAAAAATGTTGGGCAAACTTCATTAAACCATTGCTGCTAATTTGTGTCTAAAAATAAATTGCCTGTTTTTCGTGCGGGAAACACAATATCTCAATAAATAGCCGCACCAATCTCAACCGATGATATCAACTAAAATAAAGTAGCCGTTTTCTTGAGCACCCATCAAGATAATTTTTGAGCAATCTATCAAGTAGAGAATTGTCAAAAAAACGCCATTTTTGAAAGGTAAGCATTTTCTGAACCACTGGAGATATTTTGGTGGCAAAATTTTTGTGGGCTATTGGTACAGAAGCGCAGAGGTAAGGTTTTCACAAAAAATAATCAAAATCGAAGACAACAACTTCTATTCGGTACCACTACCGCACCTTAAAATTAAGATTGTACCTAATTAAGATTAACCTTGCTTAATAAAGATACCTGACATTAAAATGGCACACATCTTCTAGTAATACCAGTATAATGGCCTATAACTGGCGTAAATTTAAATAGATTTTTT
Organism: Microlaimidae sp. YZB2_3; assembly: GCA_030248175.1. NCBI lineage: Eukaryota > Metazoa > Nematoda > Chromadorea > Desmodorida > Microlaimidae > Microlaimidae sp. YZB2_3. The sequence goes on along the minus strand of JASAMX010014102.1, from coordinate 10,926 downwards.
GATTTACATGGATCAATAAAAAAGCAATTTTCATTCACGATAAATTGATTTATGCCATTATAATGACATACTTATTTTTTTATAATTTGTGTGAATTAAAATGAAGACCAAGCCAGTAAAATAGGAGCGCTATTTAAATAGTTTATTCTAAAATTAAGTCATTGCCGGTGTAGCGGGTTTCTTTTCCCCCCTTCTTTTTTCACCCCGGAAAAATTATCCCGGTAAAAAGCCGGGATAGTTTTCCCCCGGAAAAACTATCCCGCTCAAAAACCGGGATATTCTTTTCCCCCTCTTTTATATATTGTTTTTCGTTTGTTATGAAATTTAGCTTGATTTTAAGGTTTTGCTTAGGCTGCTTAGGGAAACTAAGGTTTAAAAAGGTAAAAGTAGTTCATGGGTTTTATCTGAATAATTTTAGGAATTTATGAAAGTATCATTATAACAAAATAACCATTCTAATTTAATGACGTTTTTGAAGAATGCGCAGAATTAATATTATAAACTTTATGCAAATTTTCGAAGAGGGAAAGAATATCCCGGGATAGTTTTTTCGGCGGGAAAAATTTTTAGGGGAGAACGAATATCCCTTGACACCGGCGCCGCTTTTATATAGGGATTTTTTTAGGATATTAACATAATGTTGCTATCAAAATTTCTAAACGCTTTTTTCCCCTAATTTAGTTGTATTTGCAATATAAATCTGTTCTTTAAAAAACGGTTAATAATTAAATTAGTAGTAAATTAAATTTAAATTGAAATGAGTTAGTAGAAAAACGACGGTAACCAAAATCGAACCAAAATCTTTACCAATAATTTTGTAGTTGGAACTCTAAAAACAACGTCTACAATTATTTATGTTTAAAAATTTTTGTTTAGTTTTTTTTTGGTTAATTTGTGCTTCGTGCAACAACGAATATTATTACTTGCAACAAGTCAAAATTTTCAAAAATAAAATGACTGTAAAAGCATTCCAAAGCAAACATGACGTTTTTTGATTAACGTGCAATTAAGAGCATACAAATAAAATAGAAACAAATAATTAAAAGTAAAAAATAGTGCATTATAGCTGAAATTTTAGATTAAGTAAAAATATCTCATAACTGTAATAATTCAGTAGGGTTAGCAATAAAATAATATAAGTAGTAAAGGGCGAAACTGCGGAACCCCCGTACCACCGGAACCGGAATTGAAATTTTTCAAAAATTCCGAACAGGAACCGGAATTCCAAATTTTGCCCGGAACATCCGGAACTCGAAACCAGAACTGCCCTGCAGAACCCCAGGAACCGGAACCGGAATTGAGATTTTCCCGAAATCCGGAATGGGATGGGAATCGGAACCGGAATTCCGAATCTTACCCGGAACATCCGGAACTCGGAACTGCCATCACACTGCGGAACCCCCGGAACCGTAATTCCAAATTTTGCCCGGAACCCAGAACCGGAACTGCCCATCACTAGTCAAAAGGATAAAATCTAAAAGACATCCTGTATGTAAGTCCAAAGGATTTTGACTCAAGCCACGGGAATGTTATCGCTTCTAAATTTTATATCCGCGTCATCATTTGAAATGTGGCCATAATCTTGCATTGCATAACATTATATTTTAAATAATTTATTTGCAGAAAAAATTTGCTTTCCAGAAAGTTTATCCTCTGTTTTTCAAACTTTTATCTCAAGAGTTATATTTTCTATTGCTAACCCGACCGACATTTAATAGCAGAGCCCACAAATCATGGCCGTAGCCAGGATTTTGCGACAGAATGGGGGAGGGGACTGCGCGTCATTCCAAGAAAAATCCATTCTATCTATCCAGTGCTTATTTCTAAGAAAATACATTCTATCCACTGCTTGTAAGAAAACGACGGGGGGGACCTTTCCCCTGTTTCCTCGCCCTGGCTACAGCCATGTAGATAGTTAATGTGCAAAAGTTGAGATAGAGAAAATAAAGGCAGTGCGTAAAGTAGGCAGAAATAATAAGGCAGTGAGTGTCAGTAAATTTGGATTTATACTTCATTTAAACGTTCACGTCTATTGAATACAAAACAAGAAATCACATTAATGTACTTTGTAATTTTACATTTTAGACGTCGTAACTTGTTTTGAACATTTGGAAGAAGTATAAAAAGAGGTAGAAACGGGTTTTTTTTTAATTTTATCGTTATTTCCTTACTATTCGAAAATCTAGCCGGTTCTCGATTTTAAACAATGAACCCATTATAAAATGCTTCAAACAAAAATTGACGTTATCTACGTAATTCAAGAATGATACTTGTAGTGATTAGCGAATTACTGGTTTTTAGAGCCGAAAAACTGAATAGGTGCATTTTGCATGCCGTAACTACGCCAAAATGAGCCACAGTCAATAAAAAATATACGTGAATGCGACTCATTCTGTAGTTAGAGAATGAGTCACATTCACGTTTAAAGTGCTGTTTAAAATCTAAAATGAGTCACAATCGCATATTTTTAATACAAAATGCGGCTCATTTTGCCGTAGTAACGACGGTTTAGCAACGTTAGTCGACGGTGGCAAAAATTTGAGCATATTTAACAAAAAATTTCGCACTAAAATCTATTTATAACTCGGCACCGATACTGATTGTCAGTTGTAAACACCGACCTCCGCTTCCTTAGCAATATTAATATCGCCCAATAATCATCCCAGAAAGAAAAGATTGCTTTAATACAACGGACCCCGTTTCTTCCGAGCCCACTGAAAAACTGGTTAGCTTAGCACCATAGCATAGGCAGGTACGGTTGGTGTCGCTGGAAGTGAATAAGAACTCACCCCATAAAAGCAGAGAGAATAAAACCCCCTCCCAAAAATTCCGGAAAAGAGGTTTTACCCCGCCCCACTTAGAAATGGAGCGGGAAGAAAAGGTTAACTCCACTAATTTTGAAAAAATAAAAGAAAAAAATTCAAAATGACTTCTAATTCTAACGGCGTCCAAACTTAAGTTTTGCCAGAAAAAAAATTTTAGCCAATAAAAAGCTAAAACAAAACAATAGGGAAGGGAAGGCTTTTTGACAACCTAAATTTCGTAGTTTTACCTATTTTTTCTTGAAAATCGAAAAACGATATGGGTAAAAGGCGTTAATCGGATTTCCCCTCTCTAACTCCAGAGCACCTGGCTAGTGATGAGCGGAACTCGGATTTCCCCTCTCTAACTCCAGAGCACCTGGCTAGTGATGAGCGGAACTGCGGAACCCTCGGAACGGGAATTGAGATTTTCAAAAAATCCGGAACAGGAACCGAAATTAAAAAATCTTACCCGGAACATCCGGAACTTCCTATCAAACTGCGAAACCCCCAAAACACCGGAACCAAAACCGAAATTCAGATTTTCAAAAAATCCGGAACAGGAACCGAAACTCCCGGAAAATTTTGCCCGAAACATCCGACACCCGGAGCTGTCCATCACTACAACTTGCCGATGTGTGACCCACCTACCTACCCACCGTACCATACCTACCCACCACAGTAAGTAGCGCGGTACAAAACGAAAAGCCACATAGAGACACATCCCGCCCTCGGCACTCACCAACTCTCAACTGGCGGCGGCCACGCAGCGCCATCGGCCCAGCGCCAGGCCCGCCGCCGGCCACTGAGCCGCTAGTGGCGGCCGCAGCCGCACCCATTGCCGCAACTGCCGCTGCAAAGCGCCGAGGGCGGCTGATAGTCAAAAGTTTACCCCGCCGTCACCACTGCCACCACCGGAAGAATAGGAGCCCGGGTTAATAGAAGCAGGAGAAGCCCGAGACGAAATAGAAGAGGAGGACAGCGGCAAAGCCGCTGATCTACTGGCCACCTGATTATCCTGATCTTCCGTTGTGGACGACGAGTCCGAGTCGAGTTTGGCGTTGGCGGCCGCTTCGTCGTAGCTGGACTCGGGAACGGATGCGGGGTACGGGGGATCCGAGGGCTGGGCCGGCGTCTCCGTGCCGTAGAATATTAGCGACCAGTCGTGGAAGGAACCTAAAATAAGAGTAGGCACGTGTGTACGGGTAATTCACACGCCAGTATATAATTCAATAAGAAGCTAAACTCAACGGCACTGCAGAAGCGACGGAGCGGTCGCGACAGCCGCCGCGCAGAATAATTATAAAAAAATAAAAAAACAATAACGGAAATGCCCATTGTATTTTGAATTAATTTCATTACGCGGCCTGAAGTCGGTGAAAAAATAGCTGAGTGACATTGAACGTTTTGATTTTGTTTTAATTTAAACGTAGCGAACTGAGTGAGTTTATTTTATAATTTACATAAGATGGGCCAAAATCTAATACAAAATTTTTAATAATAATTCTATTATAATTATATTAATATAAAAACATAGGTAAAAACGTATATCACAGAAAGTTATTTTTTTATGCTTTTAAAATATCTTCCTGGACAATAAATCACGTTTATAGATAAAAATTAGTATATTTTTAAATTATTTTTTTTTATTTTAACCATTTCAAGTATTTGGAAATGGACTTGAAACTGTTGACATTAATCCATTAAAATTCAGTGTTTAAGTAATATCGCTTCCTGGTGGTATTCGAGTTTAATCTTAATGAGTATTGAGTCAGTAAATAAACGAATTCTATTTGGTTTCATTTTTATTCCAGTTACAGCTTAATCTAATTTTTTCTAACATATTTTTTTGGTTTTACCATGATTATAAGTGTGGCCTACATTTTGGTGTTTATAATTTGTTGGTTATGTACTTTTTTTTGAGTTGCTGACATTGTATAGGAGGTATGGCAGTCGCATCCCAGTTGCAAAGTCAATTTTTTTTTGTAACCTCACTGCGGTGCATGCTTGTTCTACATGTTCCACACTTTTTGAAGATCTTATATAAAATCTATCATATATCATAAGTGAGCCGAATGTTTAATAGTGTATTAATAGCCATAAATGGATAATAGAAAAGGGTTGAATTTCAGAAAGGATTATAGCCCTAAGAATTTTGCAATTACCGCTACTTTTTTTGATTGCAACCACATGCACGACAACCCGTACATTCAGCGACTGCGCAAAGTGCTCTGTTAGTACTCTTCAATTCTCTTCAGCTACTTACCCGAGTTGGACTTGGATCCGACATTTTCTATGATGATGGTCCACAAACCCCGGGGGTCCTCCCCCCACTGCTGCACCGACAGAAAGGGCCAATGGTGGAACCCGCCGCGATTAGCGTCGTTCCTTCTCGGCGGCAGTAGGGTCGACCTATAACAAAAAACTTCAACTGCTTAATGTTTCAAACATTGCTATTCAGAAAAAAAAACTTCAACTGCTTAATGTTTTAGAAGTACGGCACCCTATAAATGCAGTCTATAGCGCAAGGTTGAAATGGTAAAACCCATCGCGATTAGCGTCGTTTCATTCGGCGGAAGTAGTGTCGACCTATAACAAACATTGCTATTCATAAAAAAACTTCAACTGATTAATGTTTCAGAAGTACAGCGCCCTATAAATGCAGTCTATAGCGCAAGGTTTAAACGGTGGAACCCACCCCGATTAGCGTTGTTTCTTCTCGGCGGCAGTAGGGCCGACCTATAACAAACATTGCTATTAATAAAAAGCTTCAATTGCTTAATGTTTCAGAAGTACGGCGCCCTATAAATGCAGTCTATACCGCAAGGTTGAAATGGTGGAACCCACCCCGATTAGTGTTGTTTTTTCTCAGCGGCAGTAGAGCCGACCTATAACAAACATTGCAATTCATAAAAAAACTTCAATTGCTTAATGTTTCAGAAGTACGGCGCCCTATAAATGCAGTCAATAGCGCAAGGTTGAAATGGTGGAACCCACCGCGGTTGGCGTTGTTTTGTCTCGGCGCCAGTAGCGTCAGGTCGAACTATAATATACATCACTATTTATGAAACACCAAAGGAAACACTTACACACCCATACAAGGCGATCACTCGACCAACAATCGAGTACACCAGCACAGTCTGGGGCCCTCAACTACTTAACACAACAACCTGCACCCAGCAGGCTTAAAAAACAAACAATCTTTCACAACAACAACTACACAACAAACATTCCAACTGACATACACAACAAAACATACAAAGCACTAAAACAACAAATCCACACAAAGACAGTCGCAAACCACATTAACAACAGTCAAATAAACCCAATACTTCAAACAAAAGCCCCAGTAATAAGCAACGAGGAAGAAAATTTTCCTCGCGAGATAAGGAGAACCTTCGCCCAACTCCGAGAAGGGAAATCTCCTTTTCCCTACTCTTACCTACACAAAATCAATCCCACAAAATACACATCACCAAACTGCCCGCTATGCAAAACACAAACACAACAAAACATCTTTTCACATGCATATACATTAACACGACCTTGGAACCAGAGGACCTATGGGCGAACCCCGCAGCAATTGCTGATCTCCTCTGAGAGTGGGAAGAGGGGGTGAGCAAGGCGAGGAGCGTGCCGGACAACCAAGATCAGGGTTAAATGAAACTCTGGCCGTTAGTAAAAGACAACAACAGTTATAAATTCAAATTCAACATAATATCAACAACAATTAGAACGGGGATTGTAAACTTACTTTGTCCCCGCTGGTGAAATGAGCACTATTTTGAGGTCTCCGCGTCGGGAATACTTCACGCTTACAACAGCTTGAACTTGTTCCACGTAGCGGACTGGCTTCCCGCTTTTGCACTCCCGTACCGGCATGGAGAAACTCATGCGGAACTTACCGTAAAGATCTCGGCTAAAATAACAACAATAAAAAACAAAGTATTGTACGTTATTCAATTTTTTTTTAAATTACGAACAGGGACATAGGTCAGCCTCCTGCATAGATGAACAACGGGGGGTAGGGTGGGGTCCACGTCCACCCCCCTAGCCTCGAAATTTTGGGGCCCCCCCCTAGAAAAAAATCCAGGGGCCCCCTTCCCTCAAATTTTTGAATTTTTTACCCCTGACCGCTTCTGGATTTTGAAATTTGACCCCCCCCCCCTCTCCCCTCTCGGGAAAATTTTAGGTACCTTTTTTAGACTAAATTTCCTTCCAAAAACGTGAATTTTTAACACAAATTCATGTTTTTACACCCTTTTTATACCTAAATATCGCTTTTTATTCAATTAAATGTAGTATTATCCTATAAAAAGAACAATTATTAGAGTTATTATAGTTTAAAACTGTTTTGCTTTGGACATCGGACCCCACATGACCCCCCTCTAGGTTTCAAAATCTTCCACCCCGAGTCGACCCCCCCCTAGAAAGCTAGAGGGGGTTCGACCCTCCCTAGGTCCCCCCTAGATTTTGAAATTTCATTTACCCGGGGTAAACATCCCCCCCTAGCTTTTTGACCGTGTTCATCTATGGCCTCCTGTCACGGTAAGTAATAAATACTTTGGAATCTAGAAGGTTCATTGTGCGAGGCGCAGACCTTTTTTCTTTTTTAGTTGGAGTGGACCCTAGGATCACTAACTTGAATTCTAGAGTGGGGGGAGGGTTAAACCCAAAGGGGGGGGGGGGTTGAAATTCGAGAAACGCAAAATACCCATATCGTTTTTTTTTGGAGTGCATTTTACCCATATTGCTTTTCGATTTTGAAGGAAAAATAGGTAAAAAAACGCTAATTTTAGTTCAAAAAGCCCTTTTTATTGCACTTTTGAGCTTTTTATTGCATAAACATTCATTTTGACATCAAAACTTAGTTTGGAGGCAGTTAGAAGTCATTTTAAAGACATTTTTATTCTTCATTTTTTTTAAAAATGAGGGGTTAACTTTTTCTTCCCCCCTCACTTCTGAGTGGGGCAGGTTAACCCCCCCTTCTCAGAATTGGGGGGGGGGTTAACCCATACATGGGCACGGGGGGGGGGGCGGGGGAGTCCCCCCCCCCAAATTCTGAGAAGGGGGGTTTAACCCCCTCCCCCACTCAGAAGTGGGGAGGGGAGAAAAAGTTAACCCCCCCAATTTTGGAAAAATGAAGAAAAAAATGTCTTTAAAATGACTTCTAACTGCCTCCAAACTTAAGTTTTGAGGTCAAAATGAATGTTTTAAGCAATAAAAAGCTCAGAAATGCTATAAAAAAAGGCTTTTTGACCTAAAATTAGCGTTTTTTACCTACTTTTGCTTCAAAATCGAAAAACGATATGGGTAAAATGCACTCCAGAAAAAAAACGATATGGGTATTTTGCGTTTCTCGGATTTTAACCCCCCCTAATTTGGGGTTTAACCCCCCCCCCACTCCGGACCAACTTGCCCATGTATGGGTTAACCCCCCTCAACTCCCCCCATAGCCATGTATGGTTATATCCCCAAAAATCCTTATTACTGCTGACACCACCTCTAAAATTTAGGGGCATCCTAAACACCCCCCCCCCCTCTTAAAACTTGGATGGGGGTCCCAGAACTAAAAAAAGCTAAAAATAAAGTAGGTATTAAAGGTATACCCCAAAAAAATAAAATAAAAAAATCACACACAAAATAATAACTTCGGGGTTCGGGTACACTCCCTCCCATCCAAAATCCAGGAGGCTGCCCACTTATTCCTATGGTTAGGTAGGAGAGGAGGTGGCGGCAAAACCCGTTGAACTTAAGTGATTCTTACAGGAAATTTTTCTTGAATGTGATAAGTGTTGGGTGCTGCTTGGAATTTATTGATCACTTTAATCGTCCAACTTCCAAAAAAACCGCTATTTTTTTTTCCAACCAGGTTTTTTTTATGAATTGTTTTTCAATTTGCAAAAAAAAAACAACTTAAGTCCTTGCAGTAATTTTCCGTTTTCCTCAGGTTGGCCATCATAGGTGGGCAGGGGCGGGGGGTTAGGGGGATTATACCCCCCAAAAATGCCGTCTATAGCCGACACTTCCCCAAAAAAAAAAAAAAAATTGGAGATACCCCGGACACCCACCCCCTCCTAAAATTTGGGGGTCCCAGTACTAAAAACGCTAAAAATGGGGTATTTGAGGTATAAAAAAATTTTTGGGAGACCCCGTCCGAATTTCGGGGGTCGGGTAAACCCCCGAAAATCCGGGAGGCTGCCCACCTATGCTGACCACAACGATCAGATAATTTTTAGAGGAGAATAAAATCAGTTGCGTACCTCGGTCCTTGCATGTCGTAGGCGTAAGTACACGTATGCTGTTCCGGGACCGTTTTCCAGGTTTCGGCCATTTTCACCAATCCCTCGGCGTTAATCATCCCGTACCCGAATTTGTTACTGACTAAAACAACATTAACAATAAGGAAATATTAAAAATTAAATATTAATTTATAATGTTTTGCCTTACAAAAAAAACAACGAGGCATATAACACACGGTTGGAAAAATGGCTTCAAAAAGCGAAAAGCCGGATTTCGACATTGTCAAAACCTTAAGAATATGACACCACGAGAGTATCAAATTTAGTAATACAAAGGTATTACCAAATTTGATACTTTCGTGGTGTCATATTCTTACGGTTTTGGGTGATTTTTATCATTTTGTTGGTAAGGAGACGGAGGACAATGCATTTGCAATTTCATTTGAGGAAAGTGTAAATACTGTAAACACTTGTAAGTCCAGGTTAAACGTCACTTTCAAATTTGGAAGGTGCACAGTTAAAAATACTACTAAAAAATATCCCTTTTAAATTTCTAGCTACATTTACAAACGATCACAGTCACTAGAATAACTGGTAACAATTTTTTGCACCTCATGCCACAACATAACGGCTGAATAATGGGCTGGCATGGCAACTACTCAGTTCTGGTAATCATAAGTGGGCAGGGAAAGGGTTGTTATACCCCCAAAAATGTCGATCACTGCCAACACCCTTCCATCCTAAAATTTGGGAATACTCCGAAACCCCCCCCCCTAAATTTAAGGGGGTCCGGTACTAAAAACGCTAAGAATCGAGTTTTTGAGGTATAACCCAAAAGAATTTTTGAGAACAACCCCCCTAAATTTTACCGCCCCCCCCCCCAAAAAAATCCGGGAGGCTGCCCATGCTGGTGATTCCACCGATTTCTCCCCGAAAACCATTTCTCCACAATTCTACAAACGACCAATTAGATATTGGATGTCATCTGTTTTGTCCTAATAAAGAACAGAATAATAACAAAACTAAAAAAACCTCGTTATAATAAAAAAAAACTTAGTTGCAATGCAATCATAGGTGAGAACGGTCGGGGAAGCTAGGGGGGTGGGGTGGTTACCCGGGGTAAATCGACTTTTGATTTCTAGGAGGGGGTTCCAGGGGGGTCCGGACACCCCTAGCTTTTTAGGGGGGGTCGACCCGGGGTGCGAAATTTTGAAATCTAAAGGGGGGTCAGTTGGGGTCCGGTGACCAAAGCAAAACAGTTTTAAACCATAATAACTATAATAGTTGTTCTTTTTATAGGATAATACTACATTTTATTGAATAAAAAGCCATATTCATGTATAAAAAGCGTGTAAAAGCATGAATATGTGATGAAAATTCACGTTTTTGGAAGAAAATTTAGTATAAAAAAGTACCTAAAATTTTCCCGAGGGGGGAGGGGGGTCAGATTTCAAAATCTAGAGAGGGGTCAGGGGTAAAAAATTCCGAAATTTGGGGGGAGGGGGGCCCTAGATTTTCGTCTAGGGGGGTCCCAAAATTTCGAAGCTAGGGGGGTGGACCCCACCCTGCTCCCCCCCCTTTCTCACCTATGACTGCAATAGTTATACTTTTTCGTTTCACCCCGTTTGTAGACCAGCCTGGGTTGTTGAGCAGGGGTGTTGGGTCCGACGTCCGAACGACAATGTGCTGCATATCGCGCCACGTTAGATTTCGACTAAAAGACTATTAAATTCTTAAATCACATTATTCTGTCCCAGTAATATATTATTATTTACCATGATTCATTTTGTTGTTATATCATCATTTACTGCGTTGTTATCTAATTTATTGTGTTTTTATGTCAATATTGTTTCGAGTAAACGGTTGTTTCTTTTAACAATAGA
>JASAMX010014096.1:0-12156 GCA_030248175.1 Microlaimidae sp. YZB2_3 | reverse complement strand
ACAAAAATGTTTTAGTGACAAAAACCTGCGACTTTTACCTTAAAACGGTCGGCAAATTTTTGGCATAAGAAAAAATGCTGAATTTAAGTCTCTTATGAAAATTTTTATTTAAATGGAAAAGTGTCAATTTTAAAATTTTAAAATGTTTTTTTCGATAGAGTTTTTAACAAAAAAACGCAAAAAATATGATTTTATTAAATACCTGCACTGTTTATTGAACGGTTTTTCGCTTTCCATGTTTCACAAACAATGGGATAACAATCTCAGGGGTTTTTTTAAGAAAACACTAATATTTAGGGAAATCATTTGATAAAATCAAAATAAATAAGGATGTAAAAATAAAGTTAACAACATGACGCCTGTTTTTTTATGTTTTCATAACAAAACTTTTTCAGTGAAGAAGGCATTGTTCCAGGATAAAATGATGAAAAAATCCCTATTTTGGCCTTTTTTAAATGGTCTAAAGGTAAAAAACTGTTACAAAGTTTGGAACGCAGGATAAAGTTTGGTCAAAAAATAGTTGAAATCGAAAAGAAATTTTTTTTACTGAATTTTTAAGTGTTTATTCTAACACACATTCTTTTTATAGAAAATTTAGTTTTTTTAAATCAAAGTGCAAAACCAAAAGATAAAACCATGGGTAAAACATTATGCAATTTATCAAAAAATCTTTAAGTCCTGTATAAAGAGTGGCGTCCATATAAGCCATTGAATAAAATGCCTTTTGAATAGTTTTAAAAATGACACATTTCTTTGAGTTATGTCATCATAATGACCTATTTTTCATTAATTCGCGTGAATTTAAATAGATATTTGTTTACGTGAATTGAAGACTTATATCGAAAAGTGTCCTCTCAATTCATGTGGTTATTAGGGGAGAGGCACCGCGCATTGTTTCTTTTAGCGCCCAGTCGCCTCATCTAGCCAATTTCTCGCCATAGCGACCCGCGTGAAAATATTTGCGCCTGCCTTCTCGCACCTTACTCTTTGTTAATATGACTTCGCCTGTGAACGCAAAATCACGGGTGTCCCAGCTGTTTAAACACCTTCCCTGCATAGTAACCACAACCGACCCTTTTTTAATGAAAGAAAAACAAATCAACAATCTACTTTGGGTTCACAATAAAGTTTTTGTTTGGCATGGTTTTTATGAAAATAACCTAAACAGACAATTTGATTACACCCAAATAGAATTTAAAACAGAAACATTTTGTAAACAAAAACCTAAACAAAACTACTAAGAATGAGTTGTTTTGATTTTTTTGAACATTTAGTTAAGTTAAAAATCGGAGCAGTTTTTAAAAAATAATGAATTCTTTAAATCATGTTGTTAAAAATTGATTTTAACAGACGAATTGAAGTAATGTGTTACTCTATTTATATAAAACAAAATTTCAGGAATATTTCTTTTAAATGATAATTAAAAAAACTTAGCATTGGGTACTTAAAAAAAGTCGTTTATTTTATAGTTTTGAGAATTTAATTTCTAAACTACGGCATTTTGACAGCTCGCTTATTTTTAGGCCATTTTAGACGTCCATCAGGATACTCGTGTTTTTAACTCAAAAAGTTACAATTTCTTTAATACTAACCGAAGATTTTGTTTTTAAGTGACTTTTTATAGTGTGTTCCTTTCCTTTGGGTTTACAAAGGACAAAAATTTTAAACAGAAACATTTAAAAAAACTAACAACCTACCAAAATAGTTTTTTCGATTTTTTTAAAACTTTTAATTAAGATCAAGTATTTCTTTTTCCAAACAATTTTCAAAAAAAGGATTTGGAATTGTGTGAATAATTTGTTGATTCTACGGATTTTTTGTAGGTTTGACAAATTTTTATATTAAACAAACAAAACGCTATTTTCGCAGTAAATAACAGATATTTTTGCATCAATCAAGACATCATTTCAATTAATAAATTTTAAAATATATTTGTTATAATCTAATAAACTAAATCCAATAAATTTATTTCAAAAAACTAATTTGTACATAATTATGCTGATTAATTTTCTGAACAAAATAGTTAATTGGTTAATGAGTAAATTAAGAACAATTACCTAATTGCCCAACAAAACTCCACAGGCAAAGGATAGGAGAACCAACACGGCTAATTACAGGCCCTGACCTTTCTGTGTTTCCATGTCAGCTGGTAGAAAAACAGGAAACACTTATTATGGCAAGAATAATAAGGGGGTTAATTTTAATACTTTCTAAGGAAAATACTCCAAACTAAATGAAATAACCCAAAGATTTTTTAAATCAAAAGGTGAAAACAAAAATTTCGGATATTCTGGATTTAGTGAAACAAGAATGAATTAATTTGCACTACTGCATGAAAATAAAATTTTATCCACGCTCAATTATGCAGAAAATATTGAGTAGCTGTATATGATGAAAAATTTAAATTCTTCATATTTGCTTTGAAAGTCAGTAAAAGCAATTGGTTTTAAATTGTAATAGACTTAACTTGTGTTTTAAAAATTACGTTTAGTTTTAACAACAAATGTTTATTAAATGTATCAGTAAATTTTCATTTAATTTTAGCTCATGTTTAATAATTAAACATTTGGCTATGTAGCAAAACTGATTGAAATTCACTTTTAACCCTGATTGTGGAGAATTAAAATTTAAATTATAAAAGAACTGTTGCGAGTAGGAAGTGTAATGCGTGTTTGATTTGTACGTATGTGGCGTGCGCCTACTGAATGTCTGAAGGATGAACCGGTGATAATACGAGTCCCTACGCATTTTATGAGTTAACTTCTGTACCCGAACAAAAGTCGGACGAGCAAGTGTTATTTATTATATTTTTCGCATGGAGTCTATGGGTTTCAGAGTGCAAAAACTAACTGCTCAATATTCGTTTTATTTACATTATTTACACGAGTTACATAGCGATAAAAGAACATTAATTCAAAATAACGAACGAAATATAAACATTAATACAAGACGAGTGAATAGTGTAGCTAGCCTTAGAAACTACAGGTGGGAGGCTAAGTTTAATAGGTATAAGAAAATAGCGTCATTATAAAAAGAAGGGGAACCGTCGTTGATTTTTTTATCCACGAGAGAATTTCTTTAAGGTTGATCATCGTGGCAAAATATCTGAATTTGTGGAACAGAAAGACACTTCTTAAAAATTCGAAATATAACTAACTACTAACTAACTTTTATTCAAACTGGCTGCTTATATACCCAAAGATGGGTCATAAATTTTGGGCTGTTAGCACGTGTTCAAAATTCCTTTAGGGTTTATTTGCGGCTGTATTTATGGCTGGTGCCAATTTCGCCTTGTCCTGTCTGGCTTTAGTTATTTACCACCCTTACCCAATCTAGTTGTTTATAACGCCTTTCTGTTTTATGATACCTGAGTTTCAGGTTTTCTTTTTACACCTGGGTTTTAAACAATTTGTCCTTCTTGGCGGTGAAGACCTTTTGATGCTTGTGGGAGGTTAATTATTTAGGGTCCTCCCCCTAGGCGCTATCTTTTTCCAAACTTCATTGGGCGCAATAACTGAAAGTCTTACTTTTAACAATAAAAAATACTTCCCTAATTGAATTCACAATTTACGTTACTTGTTATTTTACTATTGTTTTAGCTTTAAGTTTTATTTAAAATTGGTGTATGCTATTCACATGACACTTTTAGCTTTAAGTTTTATTTAAAGTTGGTGTATGCTATTCACATGACAGAACACACAAAAAAACTAACTTAAAAACAAAAACTTAGGCTAGCTTTTAATAAATTGTAAATTTTTGGGTAAAACTTGAAGTTCATACCCTGATGGACGCCTAAAGCGGCCCAAAAAACCGAGTAAGCTTAACACGCCGTCGTTCATAAACTTAATTCTTAAAACGTATGAAATAAACGACTTTTTTTAGTACCCAATGCTACGTTTTTTAATTATCATTTAAAAGAAACATGCGTAAAATTGTGTGTTATATTAATAGTGTAACACATTACTTGAATTGGTCTGTTAAGATCAATTTTTAACAATATGAAGAATTTATTTATTTTGAAGAATTTATTATTTTTTAAAACTGCTCAGTTGATAAAATAATCTTTAAATTACTTAAATGTTCAAAAAATCAAAACAACCCATTCATAGTAGTTTTGTTTAGGCCTTTGTTTACAAAATGTTTCTGTTTCAAATTCTATTTTGGTGTAATCAAATTGTCTGTTCAGGTTTTTTTCATAAAAACTATGCCAAACAAAAACTTGGTTGTGAACCCAAAGCAGATTTAAAGAAGGGTCCGTTGGGGTTAATATGCAGGGAAGGTGTTTAAACAGCTGGGACACCAGTGATTTTGCGTTCACAGGCGAAGTCATATTAACGCCGCAAAGAGTAGGGGGCAAGAAGGCAGGTGCAAATATTTTCACGCGCGTCGCTATGGCGGAGAAATTGGCTAGATGGGGCGACTGGGCGCTAAAAGAGACATTGCGTGGTGCCTATCCCCTAATAACCACATGAATTGAGAGGACACTTTTCGATATAAGTCTTCAATTTAGGTAAATTGAATTGTTCCATTATTAAATTAAAACAGACTCTTTATTATAACTGGCGTGAATTAACAGAAGTATATGACTTTAAAATAAAAATGTCATTTAAATAGACTGAAATAATGTTGTTATAATCGCATAAAATAATAAGGCTTCTTATTCAGTATTTTGAACATCTTTTGGTAAAGTATAACATATTTTTTTAATTTTTATTGTCAAGCTCACAATTAAGCTAATTAGCCTGGGCTAATTGTGAGCTTGAGCTTGAGCCTGAGATTTATTGTGAGCTTGAGCTTGAGCTTAGTACTCACAATTACATATATGTGAGTACCAATTGGTATTGAGCATTTGTGAGCAGCTCAATGCATCCCTATTGGGTGCAATAATAATAAAAATGTCGCAGATATAAAATAAAGGAATTTCCTAAAATTAATATAAAACTTTCCGAAAAAATAAAATATAAAAGTATTTCCAAATTTATTGTTTGGTTTTTAAAGGAGTAATACCACAAATCAAATTCCTGTAACGCCCAGGTCATACAACTTTGTTACTGAACCGATATAATTAAAATTTATGAATGTTGTTGAATTGGGCTGGAGAAACCAAAATATTTAATTTGAAGTAGATTAAGATTAAAAGAGTAGTTTTGTATTAAAAGAGTACTCCATTCAGGGCATTATAGATATTTGGTTTGCGACAGTCCTTATTTAATTGCAATAAACTAAACGGGGCAAAAACTAAAAATAGTTTTAACGTCCACATTAAGATTAAGGTTTTGTATTAAAAGAGTAGTCCATTTAGGGCGTTATAGAAATTTGATTTGTGACAGTGTTCCTTTAATTACAGTAAACTAAACGGGTTAAAAAACTAAAAGAGTAGTCTATTTAGGGCGCTATAGAAATTTGATTAGTGACAGTGTTCCTTTAATTACAGTAAACTAAATGGGTTAAAATCCTAAAAATAGTTTAAATAAATGAAAAAATTCTAAAATTCTTAAATCAATGCAAAATGAATTAAATAAGTTTAGAAAATTGTAGTACAAAGGTTTTTGTATAAACCAAAATATTGCGGCAAAATGACTTGCGCGGATTTTTCGCCGCGGATTTTTCGCCAAGACTGAAATGAAGCTTGCAGCGTTTTTTCCGGGACTGAAACGAAGCAACGTAGCAGGAACTAGTTTATGAACGCATTTTCCGCCAGGACTAAAATGAAGCGGGACTCAAACGAAGCGGGACTAAAATGAAGCGGGACTAAAACGAAGCGGGACTAAAACGAAGCGGGACCAAAACGAAGCGGGACTAAAATGAAGCGGGACTGAAACGAAGCTCGCAGTGATTTTTTTCCGAGACTAAAACGAAGCGGGACTAAAACGAAGCGGACCCCTTCGGAAAGTTTGTCTTTTAAGCATGTCGTCTTCAAAAATCTCGTCTTTTGGATGCGATTGTGAAAACATATTTCAACCAGGCGAGTTTCCACTCAGCCCTATAAAGTTTTGCTTGATTTTTAAGTTTTGCTTAGGCTTAGGAAAATAATAAAGGTTTTAGCCTGCAATTCAAAAAGCACATTATTAAATACCTACTATTATCATTTTGGATATTATTTATTAAATATTATCATTTTGGCGTTTTAAAATGATTTTTAATGATTTATTTCTGTGAAAACGATTTTGATGGCAAAGTGAGACCAAAGTGATGGCAAAGTAAGACACCTATTTGATGACTAACTAAGACTGCTGGCTAAGTAAGACAAGTGCTGGTAAAGTAAGACAGATTTGCTGGCTAAATAGGACGTAATCATTTTCTTGTCGGAGTCGGTGGAATTTAGGGATTGCCTTTTTAGGTTAGATTAGGCATGGACCCCTATACTCCTGGACAGTCGGCGTTTTGGGAGGGGTGTGCAACAGCTACATCACTGGCAGATTCTACATGTGCTCAAATCCGCAATTTTCGGGCTAACGGTAATTCCCATGGACCATGGACCAACATGGACCCAACATGAACCCGTCGATGAGGGGTGAAAGACTCACTTTAACATTACAAAACAATGTAAAGTTGTTGGTGCACCTCAGGCTTAGGCTTAGGCTTAGTATTATCCTAAGCCTAAGCCTAAGCCGTTTAAAAGTTAGAACTAACTTTATATTGTTTTGTATTGTTAAAGTGAGTCTTTGGCTACGTCGCATTCCCCCAGAAAAATAGTCTCGATTCCCCATAAGAGTCTCGATTCCCCAGACATTCCTATTTCCCCAGAAGCCATTCCTATTTCCCCAGAAGCCATTCCCATTTCCCCAGTGTTTTTTTTTTTTTTTTTTTTGCTTTTTTTTTTTTTTTTTTTTTTTATTTTTTCTTTATTTTTTCATTTTTTTTTTTCTTTTTTTGGTAGATTTGAAAAAATATTGGAGGAGATAAACGTGTATATATAAAAAGAGTTATTAAAAATAGTAAGGGTTTAAAGAAAATTATTTATGTGGTCTGTATATGTGTGTTTGGGGGATGGAGGCGTTTTCGGGGATTGGGGACGGGGTTTGGGGATTGCGTTTTGGGGGGAGTGGAGCGTTTTCTGGGGATTGGGGAGTGTTCTGGGGGTTATGGGTGAAATTTTTTGGGGGGATGGGGTGTAGGGGGGTTGTGAGTGTGACGAGCGTGTGTGGGGATTTGTTTTGTGGCGAGGCTTGTTAGCGGAGAGTTTGTGAGCGCTTTAGAGTAGAGGACTTGACGTGAGGATTTGAACGAGAGGGTGAGAGGAGGAGTATTTGTTTTTGATTTTATTTTTATTTATTTTTTTGTTTCCTACAGGTTAGGATAGTTATATATATACAGAGTTTTAAGAGTGTATAATCTCCAATATCTAAAGTTTTAGTTTGGTTTTTGTTTGCCTACTAAACAAACTATTAAGTATAAACTTTTTGTTTAATGTTTATATTTGTTTTATATTTTAAATTTTTTTTTTTTTTTTTTATTTTTTATTTTTTTTTTTTTTGTTTTATTTTTTTTTTTTTTTTTTTTTTTTTTTTTTTTATATTTTTTTTTTAAATTAATTTTTTTTTTTTTTTATTTTTTATTTATATTTTAATTTTTTATTTTTTTTTTTTATTATTATTTTTTATTTTTTTTTTTTTTTTATTTTTTTTTTATTTATTTTTTTTATTTTTTGTTTGGTTTGGGTGTTGGGTTTGGGGTTTTGGGGTGGGTGTTGGGTTTGGGTGTGTGGGGTGGTGGTGTGGTTGTTGGCTGACGGTTGGGCGTAGAAGGGCTGAGGAGTTGGAGTTAGAGCGGGTTTTGATATAATTTTATTGATTGCTAGGCTAGAGATATTATAGAGTATACTATTTCGTGATTTTTCCGGCGGCCGTAGGCCGCCGGTATTATGGCCGGATCGTTCATTTTGTAGTTTTTAATTAAAATTTAAATAACTCGGTCAAACCTTAACCAATTATCTTAAAATTTTAGAAGTATATGTAATTTGTTGTGCTTAATCGTTTAATGTATAAAAAGTAATAAATAAAAAAACATATTTTGCATAAAAGTGCATATACAAACTTGGTCAGTTGGTAAAAATCGGACATAACGCTTTTTTTTCAAATTGTTATAACTTAGTCGAATATTGCAGGAATGGGTTTAAAATTTAACCGTATATGTAATCAATTCTGCTTAATCGAATGGTGTTAAACATTAGTTTATACATAAAGAAAATCTCTTGTACTAGAGTGGATAATCAAGTTAGGTTGATGAAAAAAACGGGGACACAACATTATGATACATTTTTTAAATTTTAATAACTCCACTGAAAATTAATGAAATGACCTTAAATTTGGAAGATTTATGTAATTAAAGATGCTTAATCAATTAAAGCTAAATTTATATTAAATACATGGGAAATGTGTCTGGTACAAGAATAAATAAGCAAGTTTTGTTGTTTTTTTTTTAACGCGTAACGCTCTAAAAATTTAAATAACTCAGCAGAATATTGATGAAAAAACTAGAAATTTCAAAATTATATGTAATTTAGAATTCTTATTCGTTTGATACCAAATATGTATATATTTACATAAGAAATGTCAAATACAAAAGCAATTAGAGTAGAAAAATCGTTGAAAAATATAACGCAAAATACTGGTGAAATGATACAACCATTATTGGTGGTTTCGGAAACGATTTTGGGCTGCGCAGCGCAGCTAAATATTTATTATTTGTATTAGGCGGTTCCCGGAAATTTCGTCTTTTACAATACGTCTTTCAACATCTCGTCTTTTACAACTCGTCTTTGGAAAACTCGTCTTTTAAACATCTCGTCTTCGGAAAACTCGTCTTTTAGAGGCGATTTTGTAAACGCAGTTTTCAAAAGACAAGTTTCTTCTATTTTTTAACTAAAACCAAAATTCGATTTGACCGATTTAACAGTAAATACAAATTGTAAAACATTTTTATAGCCTAAATAGAACACGTAGACCTTATTTTTGTGATTATTTTTTAGATTTAAACTATTGGTAGAAAGTTATGAGCCAATTTATACCCAAAATGGCCTTTTTCAGCATTTGCAATTCATGATGTTAAGAAAAAAATTCGTAAACCAACAAACTAAATTAAAAACTATGTTTTAACAATGCTAAAAGTCTGAAGAACTTAAAAATTTTCAAAAAAATTGAAAATTCGAAAGTCACATGGACCACCAAAAACATGGACAAGAAAATTTGTTTGACTTTAAACGCTAATTTAAACTTAGTTTTTCACCGATTTATTGTTCCTAAGCCTAAGCAAAACCTAAAAATCAAATAAAATTGTAATATAATTATTTTTTTATTAAAATAAGTTGTTTTTCAAAAATTTTAATTTTTTAACAACTAAAATTTGGTGGGTATTTGAACGGTTACTATAAAAAATTGGTAGTTACCATTAAAAAAAATAAAAGTATATTTGTAACTGCCAGACACTTGGTAATACGAAAAAAATAATATTAATTCGATTAAAGGCTTAATAAAAAATTTTTCTTAATAACATAAATTGTACATGCCAAAAAAGGGCAATTTTTGGGTACAAATTGGCTCATAACTTTTTATTAGAAGCTCAAATCAGAAAAATAACCACAAAAATGAGGTCTAACGTGTTCAATTTATGCTTTAAAGATGTTTTTACAATTTTTAATTACTTTTGAATTGGTCAAATCGAATTTTGGTACACGTATGGAACTTGTACCAATGTATTGAAAACCTTTTTTTACCTAAGCCTTAACAAAAACCGAAAATCAAGCAAAATCAAGCAAGCAATAGTTTGTACGTAATGTTTTAAATTATAAAATTTGTTTATTTCCAAGCAAGCATGGGAAAAGGGGAAAAAGGGATAAAAAAAAGCGAAAATAAGGTAAAAATAGGTCTAAAATAGCTTAAAATGCATTGAAATAGGCTAAAAACTACAAAAATTTCGCAATGATAGCGTCATAGATAATAGGTAAAAAAAATGGCGTCATAATTTTTGGGTACTTTTTCATTTTTCCGCGGGGGGGGGCATTTTCAAACCGTGCACAGGTCTGATAAAGCATATATCATCAGACCTGTGCACGGTCTGGAAATGCCCCCCCATTTTATTGGAGGATTTGCCCCCCCCCCCCGTTTTATTGCCCCCCCCGCCAAAAAAATGAAAAAGTACCCTAAAATTATGACGCCATTTTTGACCTATGATGACGCCATCATCGCGAATTTTTTGCAGTTTTTAGCCTATTTCAATGTATTTTAAGCCATTTTAGACCTATTTTTACCTTATTTTCACTTTTTGTCCCTTTTTTCCCTTTTTTCTTCTTTTTTTCTCCTTTTTTTCTCTTTTTTTTTCTTTCCCCCCTGCTTGCCCCCCCCGTTTTATAGCCCCCCGTTTCAAAAAAGTTGCCCCTCGTGCCCCCCCCATTTTGGAATTGCCCCCCCATTTTAAACCCGGGGGCAGTGCACAGGTCTGTATCATAATGTTTTTTGACCCGTACCCTTAAACGTTTATATAGAACTAATTTTAGTTTCCAGAATATACATACTATTACTAAGAGTAATAAGGTATTTTTGTGTGATAACCAGACCTGTGCACGGTCTGGAAATGCCCCTCCCCCCGCTTTATTGGAGGATTTGCCCCCCCCCCCCGCCAAAAAATGAAAAAGTACCCTAAAATTATGACGCCATTTTTGACCTATGATAACGCCATCATCGCAATTTTTTTTGCAGTTTTTAGCCTATTTCAATGTATTTTAAGCCATTTCAGACCTCTTTTTACCTTATTGTTGCTCCATTTTTCTCTTTTCCCCTCTTTTTTTCTCTTTTTTCTCCTTTTTTTCTTTTTTCCCCTGCTTGCCCCCCTGTTTTATTGCCCCCCCTCGTTCAAAAAAGTTGCCCCCCCCCGTGCCCCCTCCCCCCCATTTTAGAATTGCCCTAACCTGTTTAAACACCAGTGGGCCGTGCACAGGTCTGGGTAATTAAACAGAGGACAAGCAAGGAAGAAGAAAAGAGAAGGGAAAAAAAAAGTTTTAAAAAGAATAGGTCTAAAAAAACTTAAAATACGTTCAATTAGGCTAAAAACTGCAGAAATTTTGCGAAAGTAGGTCAAAAATGGCGCCATGATTTTTAAGTACTTTTTTCAATTTTTAGGCGGGGAGAAAGAGGATGGGCGCAGCCACCAGACCGTGCACATGTCTGCTGATTATCATCACGAATACATTTTGATCAAATGTTAATATGTTTGTGTTCTGTAATAGAAATAGAAAATAATGAAATGAATGTGCACAAGAAACCAAACCAAACAGACAGAATTTAACAATATTATGTTCTTAAATTTTATTCAACTTTTTATTCTAATAAAAATGTTAAAATTTGAATTAAAGCATTAAAGTCCAGTACTCGTTTGAGCTTCCTAGTAAAATAAGAAGTCAAAAAACTAAAATTTGAAAAAATAACGTGCACAATATCAAAAATACAACATTTTTTAGACCGTTTGGAGGATGTGCTTCCAGATAGATCAAAAGTTTCCAAGATAGTCAACCGCATAGTGGATGATATAAAAGATGCCGGAAGAGATAAACGAAAACAATCCAAAAAAGTAAACATTTTAAAATTTAATCTTATTGACATGACCTATTAATACATAGAAAATAAAACAACAAATTAAAAGTTTAGACAATTTTTAAAAATATTTTTATACTGTATTTGTATTACATATTTTCTTTGTATTTTGCATCACTTAGATAAAAATAAAATGCCATTTAGATTTTTGTTTAAAATTTTTTTGTATAGCGCAATGATTTTTTCTAGTATTTATTAAGTTTTGTTTTATAATGATGTACTAAATGAAATTAAAAATATTGAATAAGTCATATTAGGGATGTGCTCAGATTTCATCTTTGTTTGACATCTGCAAATGCGGATACAAACATACAGTGGCGTGCCCAGGATTTCATTTTGGAGGGGGTATATACTAATCCTGAGGGGGTCCGGTGAGTGGCAGCCCCCAGAAAGGGGAGGTCTGGGGGGCAAGAGCTCCCCAGTGGGGTGAAAGGCAGAGCCCCTTGTCAGAGGGGTCCGGGGGCAGAATACACCCTGGGAGAGAAAATTTTTAATTTAAGGCGCTAAAATACACTAGAAATTTTAATTCCAGATGATAATTAGACCTGTGCACTGCACCCCGGGGTTT
>JASAMX010014095.1:0-81513 GCA_030248175.1 Microlaimidae sp. YZB2_3 | reverse complement strand
GATAAGTCAAATTTACACAAAAAACTAAGATTACCGACCGCAGTTATGAGATGAATAGTAATTTATAGCTTTAAAACGTATAAAATTATGGGAGCTTTGACTACTTGAAATCGCCAGAACTAATCTGATTAACGGTATTGCTCGAAACTGGAAATTGTACCAGTACCACACCACTAGTCCATGGGCGTAGCCAGGATTTCGGAAAGGGGGGGTCCAACCCTGAACAAAATTTCAGAAAGGGGGATCCAGGGGGGTCCAAATCCTAAACGTTATAAAAGCTCTAAAAAAAATTTTTTTTTGAGTGTTTATTCCCTTCTTTATGTCACATACTTAATTATTTTCCTATTATTTCATAAAAATAAGTCTATAAAACCAAAAAAAAATTTACAAACAATTTGATACCTTGAAATTTTCAATTTCCAAAATTTTAACAACTGAAAAAAGAGTACATTAAATTACAGCTGAGCAATGCAAAGTGCGATAAAATGTTTTTAGAATTACTTCTTCTAACCTTTAAATTTTTAATCCCACTATATAACAATCTAAAGAGGGGTGTCCATCGTGCGTTGTCGTATCAAGATTACAAAACAAAGTAACACAAATTTGAAAGGCAAGACCAATTAAAACATTAAAAATGGGGTGGGTCCAGCGTGGTCACACGAAGATTAGAAAACAAACTAACATAAATTTGGAAGCTGAGACTATATAATTAATCGAGCGCTGAGGGGAGCGAAGCGCGAGAAAAATTTTAGAAAGGCCCTTCTAGATCCCAAAATTTTTATCCTTAGTGACCCAAAAGGGAAGTCTAACAGCCCCAAATTTTTTCCTTTACCGACCCAAAAAGGGGGTCTAGACCCCCCTGGCTACGCCCATGCACTAATCCTACGCCGTCTACTTTTTAATTCTTTTAATAATAATGTGTTTATATATTCTTATAATTAGATTAGAAATCATAGTTTTTTTTAAATAATAACGTAATAATAGAATAGTAATTATTTTATTGTCTTGATTATAAAGTCAAGTATCACAAATTTTTTAATCCATAATCTTATATTTAATTAAAGATTATATACATATATGGGCGGGCGTAGCCAGGGGGAGGGGTCTCAGTGGCGTGCCCAGGATTTCATTTTAGGGGGGGCGGTCTGAAGGGGGTAAATACTAACCCTAAGGGGGGTCTGGGGGACGGAAGCCCCTTATATATGGGCGGTCTGGGGGGCAAGAGCCCCCCAGCGAGGTCAAGGGGTAGAGCCCCTTGTCAGGGGAGTCCGCCCCCGAGGGGAGAAAATTTTTAATTTAAGGCGCTAAAATACAATAGAAATTTTAATTCCAGATGATTACTTATTACAAATTTTAAGGTTTTTTTATACTTATACATTTAAAACATGTGTTTAAACGTTAATAAAAGAATAATAGTGTTTATAGTAGTTTTATTAAACGGGTATACCCCCCAAAATCTGGGAGGCTGCCCACCTTTTGCCACGTACTACCCTTCCCCCTACCCCTGCCGGGTTTTATTGAGAGGGGCAACTGTTTTGAAACTGGGAAGTAAGCAAAGGAGTAAGAGAAAAAAGAAATCAAAAAAGCAAAAATAAGTCTAAAATGGCTTAAAAAGCATTGAAATAAGCTAAACATAGCAAAAATTTCGCGAAAATGGCGTCATAATAGGTCAAAAATGAAGCCATAATTTTTGAGTATAATACTTTTTTATTTCTAAGCGGGGGAGAGGCACAGCACAGCCACTAATATTCCGGGAAGGGGCATTTTCAGACCGTGCACAGGTCCGCTATACCTATATTTATTATGTTGCAAACAAAAGTGGTGCTGTGAATTTTCTCATAAAATACTTGATTTTGTAGATAGCAGAGAACTTCCGGTGCCGACGCTTTCGAAGGCATTCAAGGTCCGTTTGTACGAGCGCTTGTGCGACGAGGACGCCGTTCACGTCGCCAGCGCCAACCTCTCCCGCTCCATTGCGGAAACCGTTTTGGCTCGATGGCAGGAAAACGGTCAAATCGACAAGTAGATTATTAGAATTTTTGATAAATGGAACGTGAAGTAGTATAATGCAAGCATTAAAGTTAAAAAAAAATTTTAATCATACGTATGCAAGAACCCGCTATGTTGATTTTTGTTGACGCTAAGCTTACCGCTCTAACTGATTGCCTAAGTTTTAAAATTTTAAGTTTAATTGATTATGTTCCATAAGGAACAGGTAGGAAACGAGGTAAATGTGTTAGCTATGCCTTTTTCATTATTAGCGTGTTTGAGACGCGGAATATAAATCACGTCTCGCTCCCTGTTCCGTAATAAGGGAGGACAATTTTAAAACCAGTTGCTGAGCTCCTCCGGGAGTGGGAAGAGGGGGTGAGCAAGGCGAGAAACGTGCCGGACGGACCAAACCAGGGTTGATGGAAATCCTGGCTACTGGCAAAGGACACACAATTTTAAAACACAGCGTTTTACGCTTAAGTTCAGACGCCCGTTTTGTCCAATCAATCCCAAATAGTTGATCAAAATTATTTAAATCATATCAAAGTTAAACACAAAAATATTAAACTACTACTGTATTAAATATCAAAATAGTAAAGCACCGTTTTTATTCCAAGTTTTCCGTCGAAAGCACAGTTTTTAGCAATAATCAGTATTTTTACACACTATTTTTATAATTATATAGCATAATTTACTCAATAATAGTACTATCAACCTAAAAACTTTAATCGTTTAAAAATATATTTTGTCTTCCTCCCTCCCTCCCCCCTCGCCCGACCTCTAGAATTTAAATGTCGACCACTCCCTCTTTCTAGACTTCAAGTATATATATCACTTTACCCTTGTATATACGGATACTGGATTATATATATATACCCTCCCTCATGGGCCCGTTGCCCCCGGGGGGTAACCCCCGGGGTGTTTTTTGGGTTTTTGTGTTTTGTGGAAGGATAGGTAGGTATATTAGTTAAAACTTTTTATTGCATTTTTGAGCTTTTTATTCCCTAAACATTCCTGCCCAGCACCTATGACCTCTGACCATATGTGGGCAGAGGGCAGTTAGAAGTCATTTTAAAAACATTTTTTTCTTCATTTTTCCCAAAATTCAAATGGGGGGGTTCTTTTTTCCCCCCCCTTCTGGTGGGGGGGGGAGGTCGTTGGGGGGGGGGGGGAGCCCGTGCCGGGGGGGTTTTTTTTCTTTTCTCCCCCTTCTGGGTGGGGGGGGGGGAGTTTTTCTATTTGGGGGGGGGGGGGTAGTTCCCCCCCCCCACCCCCGTGCCCATGTATGCCCTGGCCCTGCCCCCAACCCCCTCCCCATTCCTGCCCACCTATGACCCTGACCATATGTGGGCAGAGGGCGGCCTCTCAGATTTTTGGTGGGGGGATGTGTGTTCGTGTGTGTACCTCACTTCCGAAATTTGGAAGATCAGGTTCCAGAAATAGTTTTTGTGGTATACCTCAAATACTCTATTTTTAGCTTTTTTGTAGTGGGTTGGGTGGGACGTGGGCCACCCAAATTTAGGGAAGAGGGTGTCCTAGTCCGGGCGGGGACGTACCCAGAATTTCATTTGGGGGGGCGGAGCCGGAGCCCCGCCCCCTTAATTTTTGAAAACGTTAAAAAAGCAAGGATAAAGGTAGATAAAACTGTATAATACACTGTTTTTGGCCTAATAACTTAATATTTAATGTTTTTAGCAGTAAAAACATGTTTTCTTAGTTAAAAATTACATTAGCAGACATTGGCAGAGCCTGTATTTCACAAATAAGGAATTTAGAGACCTTTCAGACCCCTTATCTTCACCCAAATTGTAAACCAAAGCACGTGAGCAGCAGCTCCACTCCATGTTTTTAGGGTACCTACCTACCTATATGAAAAAAATCCGAGCCAATGCTATAGGCGGCTGGAAAATTTAGGAGGGGGAGGTACACAAATTAACCAATATAATTGTTTGTTTTGCTTTCTGTGTAGTATTTATTACTTATAAAAAATATTGTACTAACTTTGAAATAACATTAGCATTAGGCAAGATAAATAGCGAGATATATTATGTATGTATATTATAGAAAGTGACCGCTGAGCGAAGCGAAGCGGAAGAAATTTTTGGTTTTTGGGGGTCAATTGAGGTACTAAAATTATTTTATAGTTTGGCGATGAGCGAGGCGCTAGAAAATTTTGAATTTTTAGCCTCTGAAAACCCCCAAATTTTACTATCTGGCGACCATTTCGGGGGGGGCGGCCCCTCCCTCCCCCGCCCAACCACTATCCTTATTTTCCCCCTGTCCGACCGTTTCGGGGGGGGGGGGCGGCGGCCGCCCCCCCCTGTTACGTCCCTGAGTCCGGGGTATTCCCAAATTTTAGGGGGTTGTCGCTGTCGGCAGGTTTCGCAATTTTTATAGAGATATAACCTCCAACCCAACACTCCCTGCCAAAGTGTGCTCCTGACGCCTTTTCTATTTTCTCAGGCCGTTTTCACTTATGTATATAATTTATTTTGTAGGTAGGTATCTTTTAATTTCCAGGTTTTTATTTTCAAGAAAAAATTTAAAAAGGTTTAGGTTTTTTAATCACTTTTTTCTGATTTTTTTAGTGTTTTTTTTCTTATTGTCTGGGGCCGTTTTCAATTATGTGTTTATTTCGTGGTAGATATCTTTTGATGTCTGGGTTTTTATTTTGAAGGAGCAAATTTAAAAAAGGTTTTAAGTTTTCAAATCACTTTTTTTCAGTGTACTTTGTCTGAAAATTAAGTTTTTACTTTAAACTTATGATTTTAGGCTATTTTCAAGTACTTCCAATCTAAAATCGGTCGTCTTGGTGATAGACAATTGGTCGCTGCTAACTGGTAAATTGGCCGCCAATCTTGCCGTTCAATTGGCCAATCGCATTCCGTTGCTGGGTGGAAAAATCCTCATCTACTCCGAACTGAGTTCGCCCAGTCTTTCTCCCGAAAAACTGCAATTCAACAAGGGGAAAAAACTCTACCAGAGCGCTTCGTCCCTCAAAAGCCTCCCGCGTACCCGGGACACTGCTCTCGTGGTCCGGCTGGGTGGTATGTCCAGCGGGGCGAAAGGTCCCCGCGGCCCTACGTCCCCGCTCCTGGAAGAGTGGATCCGGAGTGCGGTGGCGTCCGGCGCGGACTTGGCGCTCCTGGACTCGGCCGAGGGTCAATCCGCCACCAGCCTCAACTTCCACTGCCTCCTGCCTACGGCGCCCAAAACCCGCGGGTCCTCTTTATCTCCCCCTGCGGTGGAAAACCGAAAGGGTTTCCTGCTGGATCCGGGACTGCCGTTCGAAGATTTGGACGAGGCTATCAATAGTCCGGAGGAACAGGACGCCCCCGCTGCCCTCGCGGTTAACGGAGAGGAGCTGGGAAACAACGCCGGTCCCAGCCCGGAACCGGGCCCGGCTACCGCGGACTCCCTGGGGGTGATGGACTCTTCGACGGGCGCCCTCCGTCTCAACGACCAACTTGCTGTGATCTTTCGCGGGTCCTTTTTAGTACGGGTGGTTCAAATTTAAGTTTATATGACTATTTTATAAAGTTGTGTAATTTTTTTTCAAACCCTGCGTGACTAATCTGACGCCACACTGTTATTAATGTGTTATAATGGTACGAAACTTTTATTTTAAAGTTTATTTTCAATATGTTCATTTTGGAAGTGTAAAAAATAAACAATTGGGTGCTATTGCTATCCTATTTCAATCACATTTGTCTGATATGATTTTTTTAAATAATTGCGGTGACGTTGAATTTCAGAAATTGATATTATATTTTCATTTATAACACCCCAGCGAATGAATTTTGTTTAATTTTCCACTGCTTATAATATTGCTCCGTAGCTTTCTTTTATTACTACATCAATGTTTTTTTTATTTTACAAACGTTCAAGTATGCCTACAACGCTGGCACCGTAAACTTAATTAGCAACTAATTCCACATTATTCAGTTGTTGTTGTTGTTGAATAACCTGAAACTTATCTTCCCTATCCAGATTATGCAAAGGGCAGGCGCTAAAACAAGCCAGGAGGGGCGAAAATGTTTCACCCCTGACCCCTATGGTTAAGACTCTTCGTCCAACATTAATAACGATGTTGGCAACCTTTACCGCTAGAGTGTTCACTGTTTGCAGTGTTCACCCATTCCGAGGTCTTTGTCTAAAGGATGTTTTAAGTCGCGCCTAACATTGATCTTACTATTTAACGTCGTACATGGTCAGTATAGGTGTTTCTGCATAGCCAGTGCTACAAACTCCACTCACACAATATAGCTGTATTTGTCCACTGGTTTGCTAGATGGAAAACTGTCATGTGTGGCCGACGGACAACAACAAACACTCTAGCCATGCCGCGCTGGACACATTTCTATAAAAGAAAAGATCCAGCAACCAGGTTTAGGTGGTAGTTATTATTATTAGTTATTATTAGTTACTATTAGTTACATTATTCAGTCACATATCTCTACCATTTTTATAATCTCGATTTCGATTATAGTAGTCGAAATTATAAAACCAATAAACTGTTTTTAAATTGTTTCCGTTGATAGCAACTAAACTGGTAAAAAAAACTTCACCCTACTGCAACTGCAGTGTGCTATAAAAAGCCCAGTTTTTCAGTCCAATCAATTTAATTGCCGATATAAATAAATATCACGCTGGATTTTATTATAAAAACATCGAAATTAATATTTCAAAATATTTTAAAGTGTTACATAAAATTTGTCTTTAACCTTTGCTAAATTTTATTATTGTTTTTTTGTGTCCAGTATTTTGATTACTTCTACCGCTAAGCGAAGAAGATAATAAGAAGATAATTGTGTAAATAAATTGTACTGTGCTTAACTTCTATAGAAAATAAAAAGCAGAATTGGTTTATTGAGTTTCATTAAAGATTTTTTGTATGATTCAAATTCGCCTTTATTGTAGTTTTTATAAAATTGAAAGCTAGACAATTAAAAATTTGCATTTACATTTTTTTCATGAAAAAATTTAGTTAAAATGTCCGTTACATTTGGCATAATATGCAATAAAAGTTAAAGTTCTGTAAACGAAGGTTTTTTGTTTTTATTAATGTGTATGCTGATAATTACTGATGTGTATTTTTTCCATAGTTTTAATATGAATCATTGTCAGAACTTACTTGTAGTCGATTTATTATCCGTGCTTAGTGAATTCCAACCTGCTTCTTCGTCTGTGCAATGTTTTGGGTCTCTGAATGTAAATAATATTTAGAGATATTTTTCTTTAATTTTTATTTCTTTATTTAAATATCAAGAGATTGTGTTAAAAGCAGGCCCGGTAAATGTTGGTGCAAAAACCATACCGTCGTTTACTCCAACTTTAGGTTTATATTCAAATATAATTTTACAATTTTAAAAGATCTTAACTCATTTATTATCGTAACCAGTTTGCAAAATTAAAATATGTTTGGGTCGTAGACTAAAACCCTACACCAACAAACAGTTGATATGGAGTTTTAGGCAGTCATATAGAAATATTAATAGACGGCCCACTACTGCCCAAAAAACTTATAATAATAATAATGTAGGTTGTCTTTTATTTGAGTGAAATTAACTTATTAAACAAATCGATTAATTTACCGGACCGCGTCTTTAACTTAGTTATGTGTAATTTTTTATGATGTGGTGTTAAAGTGAATAAGTGATGTGATTCTTTAAAAACGGTTCGGTTTTTTGGTCATTAAGCTCGTCTGATTGTATGATGAACTCTCGCAAAAATAATATAATCGGGTTTTCAATAGTCAAAACCATTTTTTAAACCTAAAAACAATTGATTTATTTCGGGAGTCTACCACGACCAAAAAGCTGTCCAAAAATGGTCCTTATTTTGTATTTTTTTTCTGTAGAATTTTGTGGCAGGTAAATATTTTGTAATAGAAGACACGCTTTATTCGCTTTTGTGTATTTCACGCGTACAAAAAATCAATGCGTGTTTTTCTAAAATGTACGCGTATTTTGGTAAAATGTATGTAAAACCGTCAGTATATACATACGGGCCATACTCAGCAAATTCTGGGATTTTTTTTTATGTTCCCAAACTCGTTCGAGATTTAGAATTTTTTGTAAATATTGTAAAGTATAGTCAGATTCCTGTTTTCCTCAAAAATTGAATGATAAACCACAGAATATTCTAAAGTAACCCATGCTGATCTCATCCAAACAGTTTTTTTTATTTTTGGTTTATATTTAATTGTTCTTCCAACATTCCATGCGCAGACCTGTGCACTGCACTGCCCTCCCCCAGGGGTTTTTATTGGGTGGGGGGCACGGAGAGCAAGCAGGGGAGAAAGAAAAAAGAAGGAAAAAGCAAAAAAATGACAAAAAAAGCAAAACTAAGGTAATAATAGGTCTGAAATGGCTTAATACATTAAAATAGGCTAAAAACTGCAAAAAATTCGCGATGTTGGCGTCATGAGAGGTCAAAAATGGCGCCATAACTTTTGGGTACTTTTTCATTTTTGTGTAGGGGGTAGGAAATCCTCCAATAAAGCGGGGGGTATTTCCAGACCGTGCACAGGTCTGCATGCGTGTAGTAAAAGTACAATATTAGGCCTTCGTGGTTTTGTCTTTGGTAACCCTAAACTTTTGGTGGCGTAGATAATAAGAAAGTTTCTGACTGTAGGTTCTTTTTTCTCGCTTCATCCTTTTTTAGGCCTTTATGATTATATTTTTTATCAAGACGTGTGCCTTTACAGTACAGTATAAGGGGGAAGAGAGACGGTTAAGAGTTTGTTGTTTAACCCATATATGCATGGGTTGGGCTTATGCCATACGCGTACTTGTCCACGGAGTGGTGCGGATTGGGTCACCAATAATACATAAATAAATTGTGCGGAGTAGGATTGTTTGAATCCTAATTTAAGGAGTATGTTTAAGATTCTGAAATACTTCCGTACTGCATAGTTTTTTATTGGGGCATTTTGATAAGCATATGAAAACCCTACTCGTAGTTTAAAAAACCAATTTTTGTTCCATTAAGCTTTGTATTCCTAAAAACACTCGTTACAACCCCAACAGTTTGGAGGTAGTTGGATGTCAGTTAACGTCTTTTAATTTAGAATTTGCGAAGCTATTCCATTTGCCCTAGATAAACTTCGCCATGATTATAAAAAGGTTGGGTAAAACCTTCCCTACTTTCAAGAGGGGAAGGGAAACAATGTCAGAATGCGTTTCGGTCTGGAATTTTAATCCCATCCCCATAAATTTGTATTTAACAAACAATCCACGACCCAATTTTTCTAGCCCCCTTCCTTCCCCCATCCCTAAAATTATGTCGAATCTGTCGACACCACCTCCTTTATAGGTGTTCCCAGTACTAAAAATGAGGTTGCGGGAAACATATACTGTTTGTGTGGTATTCGGCTATTTAGTGTGGGTGTCTTCGTGTACCGCTTTAGATCTGATCCACCTGCCTAATGTTTTTTAACTGAACATAGCTTTTTTCTACAGGTGTTATTGATATAGTGAGATTTCTTATTTTTCCCAAAAATCTTATTTGTGGTAAAAATAATTTAAGGTTTATATCCAAAAACTATTTCAGAAGAATGGACCATTTTTTTTTATTTTTAAGAATTATGGTGGGATTAGAATCTCAAGAGTGTACAATTATTCCGGGATAGGGGAAGGGGGTAGTTTAAAGCAGTGGCGTAGCCAGGGAGGGGCGACCGCCGCCCCCCCTCCCGAAATCCGGTGAAGCCGGATTTTTTCGTAAGGGGGGACCCTTACGTTTTTTGAATTTGGGAGACAAATTTTTTTCTTTATATATATAAATTTAGAAAAATTTCTGATGCGTTCCAAAAGCATAAAAATACACAAAAAAACAGAAATTTTTCCCGCTTCGCGGGAAGTGTACATTAATAATTTTGTTAGTTTTTTTTTTAATTTCGATGGTTTGTACCATGTAATACATAGCTAAGGCATGTGCCTTTGCCTCAGATATTAATTTGCAATACTATATAGATGTTAAAACTCATATATTATAAGATTTGTAGGTTTGATAATGGCTGTTTTAAACCCCTTAACAACGGTTTTTACACTTGTGGGGTTGTCCGCCTTTCTACCTCCCCCCATGGTGAAGCGTAGCAGTTTGTATAGATTTTTTTTCAAATATTGAGTTTTAAAAATTTAATACAAATCTTAATGCATTCTAAAATCAAAAATTAATCAATATAAAAATTTTCCCGCTACGCGGAAAGGTCAGATTTATATATATATACAGTAAAATTAATATTATCAGTAATATTTTTTGTTATTATAATTTACACGATACTCATTCGCAAAATTTAAAGACATCAGAAAATAGATAGTTGTGTTATATACAATTTCATCGCCTGATAATTTTGAAGATCAGACATAATTGTGCAGAAATTAGGTAAAAAAACAAAAGTAAAATGTATGTTCACGCAAACACCAGGGGACGATTTTTAAGCAGTTTTTAGTGCATATTTAAAAAACATTTCGCCTTTGACGGCTGGGGAGACACCCCAAACCTCCCGGCCGACGCTTCGCGTAGGCTGGCGCCGCTACGCGGCGCAGGCGGCGGCGCTGTGCGCCGCTTTTGTGGCATTTTTTCTCCCCCCAGACCACCTCCCCCGAAATGAAATTCTGGCTACGCCACTGGAAAGTGATTATTCTACTCTCCCATTTTGATATATGCCCTCATGGTTTTGGCATTGGCTGTTTTGTTTTTTTTGTGTAATAACTCAAAGGAAAGTAAGTTTTTTTTATCTGAAAAATATCAAAAAGTTGTGTATGAAACCCTTATTTAAGCAAAATAACACGATTTTTTTTTAGTGTTTGGATATTAATCCAATGCTTTTATGTTATTTTACACCATTCCACTTGGTGGCAAACTATTATAACTTAAATTTTGTATTCACGCCAATCAGATTGTTACAGTCACAATACTGATTACTGATGTGTTAAATTTTATTAATATTGGTGAAAAAACTGCTGTTGTTTTCAAAATACTTAATTTGTATTATCGTAAGTGTAATTTTCACTAACAAACAACTGTGTTAGCACTACAGTATATCCGCTGGATTTTTCTCGTGCATGTATGTTACACATGCATTGTCAATCGGAGCATGTACTAAATGGGGCATACCTATAGGTGGGGAGCCTCTTGGGTTTTGCAGGGTATACCCGACAACCAAAATTCGGGAGTGGGGAGTAAGAGTGTCGCAAAACTTTTTTTCATATTTAAAGCATCAATGGCTTTTTCTATTGTGTGTAGTGTAATTAGGCGTGTAATAGCCCAATGGGGGCGCGCACTAATTTGGGCAGTATTGTGCTAATGTCGCAATTAAGAGTTTATTACGGCGCGCATTGTATAGAGCGTGCTTAAATTGAGAATTTGATTTGTTATATTTTTAGTTTTATGTGAATAACTCACGTCTTCTCCCTGCAATCCCCTAATAGGGGTCGGGCTTGACTAAAACTACACCAACAACAGTGTTGGTATAGAGTATTAGGCGCTCATATGGAATATCCATAGCCGGCCCGCTTCTGCTCTAAAAAAGTACTTGCTGCAGCATAGTATTTTTGCTCCAATTGGGGTGCGCCCCATTTCGGCCTGTCAAAGGCTCTAATTCATAATCATTCCGTAAAGATAAATTTTTCTATAAATGGCTTTTTCGCTGCGTTATGAAATGAATAACTCTCCGCGACTCCAACACATATTTCACTGCGCTGACTGGCGATTTTCCAGACTGGCTTGTGCGGTCTAAATAGGTTGTTTAATGATTCGAATAAACTTGTTAAAACGAATACTTAAGCTTATGTAACATTCACACTATCATTCATGTGTGATACGATCATTAGTATGGTGTCAGTGCCAATTTTCATCAAAGTATAAAACAGCATTCGATTGCACTTACAATAATTGTAATAAAATATAATAATACTATAAATGTATAGTATTTTATGTTTTAGGTGTTTTAATGTATTTACTGTATGTTTTTGGCTGTGTTAATTGGGCGTTTCAAAAAGAAAGAAAGTGCTCATTTAACGTGCTTGTATTAAAGCACAAAATTATTGGTTCGGCGCATAAGTTTTAATTAAAGCGGCGTGAAAAAAAACCTGTTTGTCGTTTTCATATTTAGAACAGTGATTTGAAAATATTACTTTTTAAAATATTTTCCAATGCATTTCAATTTCATGACATGTTAGTGTAAAACATAAAAAATGGAGAAAAAAAACTTTTATTTAGTTTTTGGAGGTGTGTAGAACATTTTTTAAATTTACTTAACAAAATTTAAATGTCTAATTTTAAACCACTTGTATTATGTAACAAAATTAAAGCGCAATATCCATAACTATAATTTTTTATTCGCAACTATTATCGGCCTTAGGCCAGAACATACATGAATTTTCTTTCTTAAAGTCTTTAAGTAGTAGTACACCATTAAAATCAAATTTAAAATTCAGACATTTTAAAGTTTAAAATATTTTGCACAGCATATTAAATTATTATGTCCAATAAAAAATATGCTGTTAAGAGGGATACAACAAAAATTAATTTCTCCTCAATTTTTGAAAACATTTTACACAATGGCGTCTGCCTCCTTTAGAATAAAACAAATTTTAATGGTATACTTTTTCTTTAAAAACTTATAATAGTATTTTGAGTTTTTATGTTCTTTAAGTCCATATTACTTTCATTTTTGTTTTAAAATAGTTTATAGATTAACACTATAGTTTCAATTTTCTGTGATCTTCATCGTTTTGATAAAATATAGATCTTAACCAACAATTACTCTGTACTTTTGTAAATTTTAAAAATATTTTAAACTAAAAAGGTATGTTTTAATAGTAGTGTTCTTCGGAGATCCGCCTTGTTTTTGTACGATTTTCAAAAATAATCCAAAACAATGTCTAAAAAAAATTTTTCGCAAACTTAACTCGTTTAACAATAAAAATTGCCCTAACATGCGGATGGTATTGGATATAGGGCCATTCCCCTGTTTTGTCGTTATAACAAGTCACTTAAATAAGAATAAAGTAAAACATATTTGAAGCTTGAAGAAACTTAAAGTAGCTCAATCAACTTAAAATCAAAGTTCCAAAGTACGAACATCTACATTACTCGTTTTTGTGCTTGGGATTGAATTTCTTTACGTATTTTAAAAATTTCGATCTCTTTGACATAGTGGTTTGTAATTATAGACCTATTCTCTTTTAAGAAACTCAATAAATTTTAATGTTTAGCCTAGTTAGTAGTGATTCTCAAAACAAAAATTCTGAAACACGCCCTAAAAAATTTTAAGTTACACATTTTTTAAATCATAAAATATATTGTTTTGTAATTTTATTATTTATCATGTTAAAATTAACAAAACTATAAGTTTTTTGTTAAGCTACAAAAATACAAGCGATGTTTAATTTTAAACTGAAAATTTTGTTTAAAATGACCGATTTTGAGGATCAAAAATTGATTAATGATTTTTTCAATGAGAAACATTGTGTTAAGAAATTTTTTATGTATTTTAAAAAAATATAATTTCCAACACTCGTATTTTAAAATATTGAAATTTTGTCGAGACTCAGTCAGGACTGGAATACCTTGTACTGCATTACGGAAGTAATGAGTTACTTCAAAGCAGATAGGTCAATAAATTGCCGTTATATAGCTAATACTTTTATTATTTTAAAATATTATAAAACAATTCTCAAAATTTATGTGAAAAAAACTAATTTATAACACTACGGATGTAAAATTTTGGAAACATTAAAAATACCAAATAATTAAAAACAAACTCAAAAATTTCCAAATTTCTTGAAATTGCAGTTGCCTACGTGTCCTATTTGTATGCGATCTAATGAATTGTTTTGTAATGTTCAGGATAACTTTTACGCCATAATGTAAGTAAAGTACCTATTTCTAATGTTTTATTTAAAAATATTTTATAAAAGTTAATTATCTCTTAAAAAGTAAAGTAAAAATTTAATTCAACAAATCTATTTTTTTCTACGTTCACATTAAAAACAATGGATTGACTTTGATAAAAACTTAATGCACAATAAAATTTACACTGCACAACAATAACCATTGGTAAGCGTAAGCCAGAAAGCAGGGTTATCACTCTCAAAACATATTACTGCCTTACAAAGACAGTTTGAGACAAAAAAGTGAATAAATAAAAAAACTTACATTTTGCATAATATGCAAAATGTAAGTTTTGCATAGTATGCAAAATGTGATGAAACAAAATAGAACAGTTAAATTTCTGCACATAAAAACATTTAAACAAAGAGTACGATTTTTTATTTATTCATAACAGAATATCTTTAAAAATTATAATAATAAAAAAAGACCGAAATATTTAAACAAAATGGTAAAATCAAAAAAACCAAATATTTTAAAAGTTTTAAATTTTAATTTATGTCGCAATAGATGTTTATGAAAAAAAAATCGCAAGGTTATTTTTGTTCCGCAAATGAGTTCATCATTCTTTTTCCTCTCCATTTTTTGAATTAATATATCGGTCCTGTTTTTTTCCTGGTGTCATGCTTGCGAATTAAAATTATTTTTTAACCATACATTATTATTACCAATCAAATCAAAGCTTTAAAACATCTCTGATAGCTGATTTCACATTACCCCTGTGCTCTCGCAGTTTTCTTTCAGCTCCAGTTTTCGTGATTTCAAGCTCACGGATCTAAAAAAAATAATTATTATGGTTCAGATCAAAATTTTTGAAATAGCTTTGCAACTTTTAAGGAGGAGCGGTGGGTCATCGCGACAAATCGATTCTCCGTTACAAGCTCTATCTATCTATCATCTATGTTCTGAATTTCAAGTGGGGATTAAAAACTACTAAATTTTATAATTGAATAAAATACTAATAAAATAACCGCGATAATAATCGGATCGAATTGAGTACTATTAAAATACTTTCTAAAATTTCTAATTAAATAAATACCAATTAAATATTTTGGCTTTTTTGCAAAAAAATATAAAAAATATTTTGAAATTTTTATTCAAACTGAAACATTCATAATGCAAAAATGTAGCAAACGTTAGTTAGTTCTGAATGATAGTTTTTTTGGGAAGAGGGTACACTGACAACTTGCAACAATCATATGTAGAAGAAAAATTGAGAAACAGCGAGCGACTTATACATTTTACGGTTGCAAATGTTGCCGCTTTGTAGGAACGTCATTACTTGCGCGTTTAATTTCCACTTTTTTGATGTTTTAATTACAGAAATTGCTTCTTTTTAAAAGTTTGGAATGGACTTTTGTGAAAATAATTTTTTAAATTTTGATTAGTTTTACAACCAATAAAATCAATGAAGTTTTGAAACTATTTTCAAAGCACAAATTTTAACTTTTTTGCTAATTTGACATCATTGTTCACAAAACTATTATTTTAGTGATGATTTCTAACTGTTGTGATGTTTAATCACAAAACCTATATTATATTTAGCACAAACTGATATAATAAAGCAGTTCAACATAGTGAAATATATTGCCCTGTAGCACTTAACACCTAGCAGGATCCTATAGTGTATGCAAAACAAGGAACCCTACGTACAACTGCAATATGTTGCCCACATACAACAACAATATTATTCTAGCCATGTCAAGCTGGATTCTTTTCTATGAAAGAAAAGATCCAGCAAACAGGTGGAAGCTGTAGGCTTGTTGGCATACATGGGCAAGTTGGTCCGGAGTGGGGGGGGGGTTAGTTAAACCCCAAATTAGGGGGTTTAAAATCCGAGAAACGCAAAATACCCATATCGTTTTTTCTGGAGTGCATTTTACCCATATAGTTTTTCGATTTTGAAGGAAAAATAGGTAAAAAACGCTAATTTTAGGTCAAAAAGCCGTTTTTATAGCATTTTTGAGCTTTTTATTGCTTAAAACATTCATTTTGACCTCAAAACTTAAGTTTGGGGGCAGTTAAAAGTCATTTTAAAGACATTTTTTTTATTTTTCCAAAATTGGGGGTGTTAACTTTTTCTCCCCACACTTCTGAGTGGGGGGGGTTGTTTAAACCCCCTTCTCAGAATTTGGGGGGTTAACCCCCCCAACCCCCCCCCGTGCCCATGTATGCTTGTTGGGTGCTGCCCAAAGGTCAGCACGGTCCTAATAGCTGAATCGCCTCTTCTCATATTTTTACATTTAGAAAAAATTCTAATGTTCAGGTGTTATGATCTTTTAAAAAATTTTTTTAAATAGGGGGTCTGTCCAGCGTGGTCATATCAAGATTACAAAACAAAGTAACACAAATTTGGAAGTGCAGACTAATATAAACATTAAGAATGAATGGGGTGGGTCCAGCGTGGTCAAACCAAGATTACACAACAGAGTAACACAATTTTGAACGTAGAGTCCAATTAATCGAGCGCAAAGCGAAGCGCAAGAAATTTTTTTTAAAATGGTCCTTCTACACCCCCAAATTTTTATCCTTGGCGACCCAAAGGGGGTTCTAACCCAACCCCAAATTTTTCTCTTTGCCGACCCAGAATAGAGGACCTAGACTCCCATGGTTACGCCCAGCCCATGGTTACAATAAGTTTAACAACCCTTCCATAGATACACAAGGGGGTAGGGTGGGGTCCACCCCTCCTCTTCTAGCCTCAAAATTTTACCCTCCCCCTAGAAAAAAATCCAGCCCCCCCTTCTCTAAATTTTTGAATTTTTTACCCCTGACCCCTCTCAAGATTTTGAAATCTGACCCCCCCTTTTTTTTTACTAAATTTTTTTCCAAAAACGTAAATTTTTAACAGAAATTCATGTTTTTACACCCTTTTTATATCAGAATATTGTTTTTATTCAAAAATTGTGCTATTATCTTATAAAAAACTATTATTAAACCTTTAATGGTTTAAAACTATTTTGCTTCCAACATTAGACCCCACCTGACGATTTCAAAATCTTCCACCACGGGTCGACCCCCCTCCCTATATTTTGTAATGTCATTTACCTGGGGTAAACACCCCCTAGCTTTGATGACCGTGTTCATCTATGGGTGTAAGGTAGCACCAGCAATAAATCGGTGATATAGGGGTAAAGGCAAAACTTGCAAGGGAGTAAAATAGTTCTTACTTTATGTAAGAAAATAAATTTACCCATTATTAGAGTAAATCGATTGATAAAAAGCTATTTTAGTATTGGGCTGATGAAACTAACTAGCCTCAATAGAAAAACATGATCATAATAGTCAAAACTTTTTCTTTAAAAGGAAATTGTTCAGTGTTAAATATGTTTACAAAATTACGACTTTATACAATCATTATTAGCCAATTAGGGCTTGAGAAAAAGGAGATCTTTCATTCATTGGAGATTAAATTTTTCCCATGCGCTAATTGGCTAAAAGGAATTCTAACACCCCCTCCCACAATCATTCCCACAGAATAAAACATACTGACGTAATCATGAATACTATATCGTCATTACTCTGACACAATGAGCCACAATTTGTACAAAATGCATGGGACTGTGACTCGTTTTAGATTTCTAACAGTACTTTACTAAATACAAAATGAGTCAGTGTCACGTTGATTTTATATTGATTGTGACTCTTTGTGTCAGAGTAACGAGGATATGACATTTTAAGGGTCTCTAAAATTCTGACATGATCGTGCGGCAGTGCGTTTTTTCAATATGTGTTTATTCCTCTTGATTTTTATTAATAAAAAAAATTTCATGCATTGTTTCACTAAAATATCTATTTTTAGTTTTATTACCAGATAAAAACAACTGTTCACAAAAATTGTAATAACCTAAGAATTTTACTCATTCTTTTATGTTAAATTTCAGTTGGATATAAAAAAATATTAAGTTTGATATAAAAAATGATCATAGATGAACACGGTCAAAAAACTAGGGGGGGGGGGTGTTTACTCCGGGTAAATGACATTTCAAAATCTAGAGGGGGGGGGGGTCGAAACCATACATGGGCACGGGGGGGGGGGGGTTGGGGGGGGGGGGTTAACCCCCCCCCCCCCAAATTCTGAGAAGGGGGGTTTAACCCCCCCCGCACTCAGAAGTCGGGGGGGGGGAGGAGAAAAAGTTAACCCCCCCTCAATTTTGGAAAAATTAAGAAAAAAAATGTCTTTAAAATGACTTCTAACTGCCCCCAAACTTAAGTTTTGAGGTCAAAATGAATGTTTTAAGCAATAAAAAGCTCAAAAATACAATAAAAAGGGCTTTTTGACCTAAAATTAGCGTTTTTTCCTAGTTTTCCTTCAAAATCGAAAAACGATATGGGTAAAATGCACTCCAGAAAAAAAACGATATGGGTATTTTGCGTTTCTCGGATTTTACCCCCCCCCTAATTTGGGGTTTTACCCCCCCCCCACTCCGGACCAACTTGCCCATGTATGGTCGAAACCCCCCTAGCTTTCTAGGGGGTCGACCCGGGGTGGAAGATTTTAAAACCTAGAAGGGGAATTTTTTTGAGAGGGGAGGGGGGGGTCAGATCTAGAGGGGGGTCAGGGGCAAAAAATTCGAAAATTTAAGGGAGGGGCGGGGCCCTGGATTTTTTCTAGGGGGGGGGGGCAAAATTTCCAGGCTAGGGGGGGTGGAGCCCACCCAACCCCGCCCCCTGTTTATCTATGAAAAAGATTGTACAGAAAATACTCTTAAAAATCTATGATTTAAATTTTAGAAAAAAAGGAAGAATGCCGCATCGGTACCAGTACTGATGCGGTATCTTTAACACATGTGTTAAAAATGCATGACAAATCAAGCGCATTTTTATGTTAGTAAAAAATTGATAACTTGACCAACAGCGCTTTTAAATTGGACAGCCAACAGTATCACCATTTGGAATTTTGCAAAATTATTAGACAATTGCAAAAATCCCCTTATGACTCTAACTCATTCTGCCGCAAATTATAAAATTTTTTGGAGTGTTTATCTTCCGAGTGAATGGCAGCAATGTTTGCTCACCATAAGCTCTACATCTTCTTTTCTAATTTTCGTTAATTCCTTGGCTCCATATGAACTATTCAGCAATCCAATATTACTTACACTCTATAAAAAATAATAAAGACATAATTATCACTTGGACACACAAATGTAACAGAATTCATGTTCTTTAATAAAATTATATAAGGTCATAGAAGCAGACTCCTCATCCTCCTAACCATAGCTTAACCGTTTTTAGAACTTAGGAAAGGGAGGGGTTCATAGATGAACACGGTCACTGAAGTTAGGGGGGTGTTTACCATACATGGGCACGGGGGAGGGGTTTGAGGGGAGGGTGGGTGGGTTAACCCCCCCAAATTTTAAGAAGGGGGGTTTAACCACCCCAGTGGCGTGCCCAGGGGGGAGGGCGGGGGGGGGGGAACGGCCGCCCCCCCCCGAAATTCGGCGAAGCCGGATTTTTTCGTAAGGGGGGAGGGACCCTTACGTTTTTTACATTTTGGGAGAGAAAAATTTTTTTCTTTAATATTAATACAGAAACTTTCGAGATGCCTTCCAAAAGCATATTAATAGTCAAAAATCCAAAATTTTCTAGCTACGCGGGTAGTTTAAATTGACAATTTATCTTAGTTTTTCAGTTTCAAATCGATTATCCCGTTCAGTAGTTAAGGCATACATGCTTATAAAACTACTATAAACCCTTATTATCCTTTTATTAACGTTTAAACACATGTTTTAAATGTATAGGTATAAAAAAACCTTAAAATTTGTAATAAGTATCATTTGGAATTAAAATTTCTATTGTATTTTAGCGCCTTAAATTCAAAATTTTCTACCACGGGGGCATTCTGCCCCCGGACCCCCCTGACAAGGGGCTCTGCCCCTTGACCCCGCTGGGGGGCTCTCACCCCCTCGCCCCTCAGACCCCTCATATCTGGGGGGCTACCGCCCCCAGACCCCCCTTCAGGGTTAGTATTTACCCCCCCCAGACCGCCCCCCGAAATGAAATCCTGGGCACGCCACTGAACCACCCCCCTCCCCACTCAGAAGTGGGGGGGGGGAAGAAAAGGTTAACCCTCCCCAATTTTGGAAAAATGAAGAAAAAAATGTTTTTAAAATGACATCTAACTGCCTCCAAACTAAAGTTTTGAGGTCAAAATGAATGTTTCAAGCAATAAAAAACTCAAAAATGCAATAAAAAGGACTTTTTGATCTAAAAATAGCGTTTTTTACCTATTTTTTCTTCAAAATTGAAAAACAATATGGGTAAAATGCACTCCAGAAAAAAAAACTATATGGGTATTTTGCGTTTCTCGGATTTTAACCCCCCTATTTTGGGGCTTAACCCTCCCCCACTCCGGACCAACTTGCCCATGTATGACGTTTACCCCGGGTAAATTACATTTCAAAATCTAGGGGGGGGGGTTCTAGAGGGGTCGAACCCTCCCTAGCTTTGTAGGGGATCGATCCGGGGTGGAAGATTTTTTGAA
Source organism: Microlaimidae sp. YZB2_3 (assembly GCA_030248175.1). Lineage (NCBI taxonomy): Eukaryota > Metazoa > Nematoda > Chromadorea > Desmodorida > Microlaimidae > Microlaimidae sp. YZB2_3. The sequence continues at coordinate 61,139 of JASAMX010014095.1, read as the reverse complement.
ACGTAGAGGGAGGTCAGGTGGAGTCCAATGTCCAAAGCGAAATTGTTTTAAACCATTAAAGTTTTAATAATAGTTTTTTATAAGATAATAGTACATTTTATTGAACAAAAGGCGATATTCTGATATAAAAAGGGTGTAAAACATAAATTTGTGTTAAAAACTCACGTTTTTGAAGGAAAATTTAGTATAGAAAAGTACTTAAAATTTTCCCGAGAGGAGGGGAGTGGGTCAGATTTCAGAATTTAGAGAGGGTCAGGGGTAAAAAATTCAAAAATTTGATGGGGATGGGGCCCTTAATTTTTTTGTAGAGGCGGGGGGCAAAATTTTGAGGCTAGAAGAGGAGGGGTGGACCCCACCCTACCCCCCCCCCCTTTTGTTCATCTATGGAGGGGTTGTTAAACTTATTGTAACCATGGGCGTAGCCAAGGGGGTTTAGATCCTCTATTTTTGGGTCGGCAAAGTAAAAATTTGGGGTTAGATTAGACGCTCCTTTTGGGTCGCCAAGGATAAAAATTTGGGGGTCCAGAAGAACCATTTTTAAAAAATTTTCTCGCGCTTCGCTCGCTCCGCGCTCGATTAATTGGGCGCTACATCCAAATTTGTGTTGCTCTGTTTTGTAATCTTGGTATGACCACGCTGGACCCACCCCATTCTAAATGTTTGAATTAGTCTGTACTTCCAATTTTGTGTTACTTTGTTTTGTAATCTTGATACAACCATAGGTGAAACCGGTCCGGGAAGCTAGGAGCGGGCGGGGGTGGTTACCTGTGGTAAATCGAATTTTGAATGCTAGGAGGGGGATCCCAGGGGGGTTCGGACCATAGGTGGGCAGCCTCTCGGATTTTGGGGGGGGGGTATAGGGGGGGGTCAAATTTTAGGGGGGGTGTCCAGTAAGACCCAAATTTTGAGGGGGGGTGTACCCAATATTTCCGCGCTGCCTTAAAATGAGCTTAAAACGCGTAAAAAAACGTAAAAAAAGCTTATAAATGCTTTAAAACTGTGTAAAATTAAAATAAGATCTTATTGCAACTTATAAATTTTATTTTTTTTAATTCTTTTAATAAAAATGTGCAGTGGAGCAGTCAGGATTTCATTTCGGGGGCGTCAGTCTGGGGGAGGGGAGAAAAAGTGTTGTCAAAGCGGCGTGAAGCGCTGTCGTCTGCGCCGCGTAGCGGCGCCAGCCGACGCGAAGCGTCGGCCGGGGGGTCTGGGGGGTGTCCCCCCAGCCGCCGGAGGCGAAAATTTTTTAAATTATATACTAAAAACGGCTTAAAAATCGTCTCCTGGTGATCGCGTGAACATATCTTTTACTTTTGTTTTTTTACCTAATTTCTTCATAATTTTCTGTGATCTTAAAAATTCAGTCAGGGGGGTTCAGGGGGAACAATGCCCCCCGGAGGAGAAAATTTATAATTTGAGGCGCTAAAATACACTAGAAATTTTAATTCCAAATGATAGTAATTACAAAATTTAAGGTTTTTTATAGCTATACTATACATTTATAACATGTGTTTAAAACTACTATGCTGCATTTATTTTGTTATTATTAATAACAACAAAATTTATTCGTATAAACGAATTAATAGAGTCAAGTATTCTAATAATTATGTATCGTGTATTTTTTGATTTAATAGAGTGTAGCAAAAATGAATAAAAAACTTATTGATAGTTCGTAACCATAAATGAGTCCTAACAAAAATTTACAGGAGCAATAGCTTATAGTAGTCAAAAGCTTAAGTTTTAAGTAAGCGAGAATATTTTAATGTTTAATATTTTAATGTCACTGTTACTGTTGCAATTTATTTTTTGATTTGTACTAAAATCAGACACATGACTTCGTTTCCTGGTTTGAAAAAACGAAATTGGCTATTGACTTATACGATTTATTTAGAATACTTATCTTTTAAATTTATTGTGTTTTTGTGAGCTAAATTAATTATTTCTACACAATTATTTTAATTTACCTGTAATTTTTCAATTATTAAAAAATATTGTATGTTTTAACCTTTTTTAATATTGTTTAAATAAAATTTTATCATTAGTTTTGTTCTATCTAAACCGAAATGCCACGAGGTAGCGACAAATCAAAAAAACGAAAGTGATTTAGCAAAACCCTTTGAAAACTTTATTTTAAAATAATATAGGCTGTTCCAAACGGCCTTAAAATTTTGATAATACTTCTAAACTGCAAGTTTACCTTAGTTTCGGTCCACAAGTAAGCAAATTTTTTTTTGAAGAAATGCCAACCAGACCATTTATAATTATTTGGAATGGCTTAAACATTATTGATATTTACAAAATCTTCTTACAAATGAAAAAGCGCTTTTTATTTAATCTTTATTTAGAATTATGTTAATTATTTTTAATCCTGTTTATTTTTAAAGAAATACTCGCAATTCATTCTTGTTTATTGCATTATTGTTATAATTATTGCAAATGAAAAAAATAAAAAAATAAAATTAACATTATTAAAAAGTAAATTGCAAATCGACTTGTCATTGTAACAAAAAGCAAAAAATAAAACGGTCATTTTTCAAATTAATATCTGTTCACCAATTTTATGTAAAAAACCTATGGCATGTTAAATTTGTCGCTTCAAGATAGCCTTCGGGTTTAACTTTAAAACTGATTTTTTGCTCGTTTGATGATTTAGCGGTTTTAGTACTGGGAATCCTCTAATTTTAAGGGTAAAACCGCCCCCTTCACCCTCTTTCCCACGCCCACCTATGGTACCAACCAGATAACAACACTGTCTATAATAATTTAAAAACTAACAAAACTGGCTATCAATTTGATATTTTGCTCATAGGCGAGAAAGGGGGAGGTGAGTAAGGCTGAGAAACTTTAAAAATTTTCGATAAAACGCTGGGCTTATTTATTTTAAAGAAAAAAATTATTTTAAATTACGCACATGGTTTCGATTGATCAAAGTTTGTGATCGATCATGTTTTATTTGACTATGCGCTAATGCTGTTTTTGCACAACTCCGAAGATATTTTATTTTCATCATGGGTGGCGCGGGAGCGCCACGGGGCGATTTAGCCCCGCGCCACCGTGCCAACCATAATTAGAGAACGTGGGTAAATTTTGAGATTCATGTTCATCATCTTCTCCTTTTTCTTCTTCTTCTTCTTATTATTATTCTAACGCTCAATTCTTAAAATCGATATTCTTCCTTCGTTACTGATTGATCAAAAATAAACATGGCTCATTGGAAAGAAGAAACAATTGCGCAACTTTTTTAGGAACCACTTTTTTCATTTAGGTCTTTGTTATCGATTTATTGATCAAAATAAAAAATTGAAGAAATAGATAAATAAAAACTTCGAACCGCACAATAACTGCCTTTTGGCAACGATAAGGATTGTACAGAGTAGACAACGTACAGCCCCTCATAGAAACATAGATGAACACGGTCAAAAAGCTAGGGGGGTGTTTACCTCGGGTAAATGAAATTTCAAAATCTAGGGGGGTCGAACCCCCCTAGCTTTCTAGGGGTGGTCGACCCGGGGTGGAAGATTTTGAAACCTAGAGGGGGGTCAGGTAGGGTCCAATTTCGAAAACAAAATACTTTTAAACCATTAAATATTGAATAATAGTTTTATTTATAAGATAATACTACATTTTATTGAATAAAAAGCGATATTTAGGTATAAAAAGGGTGTAAAAACATGAATTTGTGTTAAAAATTTACGTTTTTGGAAGGAAATTTAGTATAAAAAAAGTACTTAAAATTTTCTCGAGAGGGGAGGGGGGGAGTCAAATTTCAAAATCTAAAGAGGGGTCAGGGGTAAAAAATTCGAAAATTTGGGGGGAGGGGGGCCCCTGGATTTTTTTCTAGGGGGGCACAAAATTTCGAGGCTAGAGGGGCGGTGGACCCCACCCTACCCCCCATTGTTCATCTATGCATAGAAACTGCACAAAAAATCAGAAGACGGTGCTCGGTTTTAATTGGTGGCGGAAAGCGAACCAGTACCCAGCGCCATCTACTTCAAGCGCGCGGAAAACGGCGAAAACAACAAAACAAAATATTTTAAATCTTTTCTTCGCTGGGAAAGAAATTAGGGTAATTGACTTAATTTCGGCCACCTTTTTTTATTGTTTTGAATAAGTTTTTTCTGGTTTTTTCAATCAAGCCAAAATTTGGCCTAAAAATCAAACAATAGCTATATTTGTTATTCCAGGGAAAAATTTAAATATTTCTGTTACACTTAAAAATCAGTGAAGGTTTAAACTTTTTTTTAAAGTGGCCGAAGTTAAGGCGCGTGCCATTTATTTCGGCCACCTACAAAAAACTAACCATAACTATTGCTTAAACGAACAATAAAAATTTCTAAAGGTTGCAAATTTACCCTTAGGTATTGTTCTTGGTACATATAACTTAATTTTTCCCGTTTGCGAACTTTAATAGTTATTAGCAAGACTTTAAATAATTATGTCAAAACCTTAAAAAAACAAGTTTTAATAATTTGTGTTTTTTGTTCAATTTTTATTTTTGGCTTAAAAAACGTCAAAACAAAGTCAAACGAGCAAAAAAATTCTTTATAAATACGGTAGTACAATGATAATTAAAAACAGCAAAAAACGGCAAGTTCTTTCTCCTAAATTTTTAGGTGGCCGAAATTAACGGAATCTTAAAATGCGCAGTTAGTTAAACGCATTGCAAAATGATTTTGAAGAAAACATCAAAACATGAAAATTAACAACTTTGAGCCTTAAATAGAAGATATTTTAAGATTATATATTGCTTCGTTCTAAATTTGATCCAGTTTAAACACAAAGCAAAAATTAGGTAAATCACAAAAAAATTACTTTTTGTATGAAAATGTTGATAATGTAGAATAACAAAAAAAAACTTTTGCAAAAACACTTTATTCAACATTCATCCAGTTACTTTTGTGCTAGTTCTTTTGTGTTTTAAAAATAAGCCAATTTTCTAACACCCTAAATTGGTGGCCGAAATTAAGGCGTGGCCGAAATTAAGTCAGTTACCTTAATTAGAAAATAATTTTTTTAAATTAATAACTCAAGTCAGGGTTGGCGCAGGAGCGCCACGGGCGATTTAGCCCTGCACTACCGTGTCACTATTTAATTGCCATTTGTTTAATTGTTTCAAGTGGTTGCGAAATGTAGTACAAGGTAAGCTATTATCAAATATGTTTTTAAACATATTTGATAATATGTTCGAATTTGTATTTATAACTGATTTTCGAATTTTGTATTCAAAAATACAAAAAAAACCAACATTTATAATAAAATTTTTACAGAGAAAAGTGGTAGACTAGCCTTGAAAAATATTCTAGGAATAGAGCAGGAAAAAGGGGCGATTTTCCCCGGCCGTCAGTTTAGACAGAAAAGATGTGTATATGGCAGAAATTTTTATTCAGTAGGCAGCTGGCCAAATCAAATACAAATTTCTTATGGTGTAAATAATGTTCATCTCAGATGTTTTCACTAGTCCACATCTTTTCTGTCAAAACTCACGCACGCCCGGGGAGAAATCGCCCCTTTTTCCTGCTCTATTCCTAGAGCATTTTTCAAGGCTAGTTATTATTATTATTTTTTAAAATTATTATTTATTTTCAAATTTAACCTTATGTTTAAAAATAAATAAACGTCAAAATTTGGTTTTGTTTCAAACGCGTTTATTAAGTTCATAGGAGGAGTTGAATTAGCTGGGACATAATTGAGAGCCCTATTTGTCCCGATATTTAATAATATTTTTATTATTGTTACATTAAAATTGCGAAATAGCGGGCGCCTATTCAAACCATTTCTCTGGACTGGACTCAGCTCTGGACCAACCTCCGGAGCTCCCTTTACATTAAACCAATTTTATGAATAAGTAAAAAGTGATCCATAGGTTATGTTATTTTTTTGTAAACTAATTTATTTTTTCAAAACTTACTTATAACGATAAAAATTGTCTTAAAAATGCACATAAATTAACTTTAAATGTATTTAAATTTGAATAAGCTTAAAATCGCTCATTTAGGGGCGGATCTTTAAAGCTTCTTTCGGTTTAAATGGCCGGAGCCCCGGTTCATGATAATGGAAGGGAGCAACATCACTACTATACATTCATTTAAAAATATGATGTTTTTCACAAATTTTCTTATTTTTATTATTAATTTAAGTAGGCATTACTAATTATTGAAGTTTTTGGTTTTTTTGGTCGTATTGGTATTAATGATTCGCTTGGACTTTGAAAACATCTCTCACTTGGACCGGTGCAAATGTTTAATTATGCTGCTGTTCTGTCATTTTGGTATAATAAATGTAAACTCGGTTTTTTTGTATATTTTTTCTCAAGTAACCTGTGATTAAAGATTAGGTAATTGTGTCTCAATTAAGGATCGTCGCATGCGCAAGTATTTTGTTTAGTAAAAATCGGCCATATGATACAATACGTGTATAAAAGTTTTCCATATTATTATTGTTTCGCTTTATGTTTGTTTTATTAGGAATTTTAAGGCGAAAGACTCCCTTTTTTCCTTGTTTATTCTTATAAGCGTCCAAATTCTATTTTACTTAGATTTTTTTAAGGAGAGGTGTAGAAACCCTTGTTGTTAAAATGTGGTTTGATAATTAATACGCGATGAACAAAATTCAAAAAGATTAGTTTAGTTTGGCTCTTGTTTTTAATTTAATATGAGCTTTTTTTTCTGGGTTTCCAATTTTTTAAAATTCTATTAAATTCCAAAAGTTAAATAAACAATTAAAAAATGGAGTCGCTGGCTTTTTAGAGTTTGCTGTTAAGTTTTATTTAACGGTTTAGTAGGTAAATTAATTAGGCCTTATTAGTAAGCTGCCGTTTCTAATCTATGAAGGCGGCGTAATATTCTGAGCGAACGTATTTTATATGGCTTTAATAATGTATTAAATATGAACCTTAGTGGAGCGGCATGAGAGTGCAAAAATGCTGCCGACTGAATAGGTTATATAAATAATTATACGTTTATAGTAAACTGTGTTTAATGCGTTCGCAGGGAAAGTAACATCTGTTTTTTGAAAGTGGTAGCTCCATTTCAAAATGTATTTTGCACATGTGACTAGAACAAAAAATTATATTACTATTTATATGTGTACATCGCAAATTTCTATTCAACTGATAAAAGGACTTTAATATATACAGGGTACAGTTGAAGTATGCATGAGGACCAGTTTTCGGCAGACATCAGTACTGTTTGTTTTTTATAAGTAATTTTTTGAAATAGATTACAGGAAAAATAAATGACAAAATGTAATTTACTCGGCTCAACGTTTGGAAATTTTTATACCGCACTGGTTAACATCACTTTCAGAATTTAGGCAACACAGAAAGCTTAAGAGTATTACCGCTTTTGTAGCAGGTTTTTTTGAAATTTATCAAGTTAAGTGAAACTAAACTGAAATAAAATTAAAAAAAAACGTTCAATAAATTATGAAACAAACTAATTAAACGTAATACGTGATAATACTTCACGAGTGGAAAAATTACGAGTGTGCATTGCCGGAAAATTTCGCGCCTTAGCTTTAGTACTAAATTTTAAAAAATCGTTTACCCTTAGCTTTAGTATTAAGCCCAAAAAAGGCTTAGTACTAAAGCACTTTAGCCTTACCCTTTTGCGAACCGACAAATATGGACATAATCGTAAATTTTAAATATTATCCCTATTGTATAAAGGTAATTCTTAGCATTACACTGTTAAGTGTACAGTAAAAAACTCAACATTAAAGACGTTTTTAACGGTTTTTGTATTAGATTTTCATTGTATTTTAAATATTTTAGAGTTAATTTTATAGTTTTAAAGTTCGTCTTGTACTGTATACGTAAAGATTTTAAGGACCATAAAAATGTCAATACTTATAATACGTCATATACTTTTTGCTCTGTGGGAATGGTTGTGGGAGGAGCTGTTTTAGTCAATTAGCGCTTGCAAAAAAATTATATCCAATGAATGAGAGATCTCCTTTTTTTTTCCTATAGCGGTACATTTGTAGTTGGCCAAAAGACATTCTATAACTTTATGTGAATATATTTTTTAACACTGAACAACTTCTGTTTAAATGGGAGGGTTTTGACGATCGTGCTTTGCAGTTTTTATCTTGAAATGTAAATAGTCATGAAAAATGGTTAACTATCAAGAATATTTTTTTTGGAGTAAATATCTAAAGCAACAAAACATATAACCAACATTTTTTTTATTAAAAAAAACGGCGCTTACTGCATAAATGAATTTTAGAAAATGTCCATATGAAATAATAAAAATGAGATAATTTTAATATTAAGCATTTAGAAACTCAAAAAACACGTTACAAAAAACAAAAAAAATCGCCTGTTCTAATGCTTAAACAAAAATAAGACCAAAACAAAAAAGTAAAACCCCATACTCACAGCATACCTTGAAACCAAAAGCCGTTTTTAATCTTTTTGATGAGCATGATTGTTCAAATAACTCACTTATGTTACTTTTAGATAAAAAATAGTATATTCAATTGAGGTGAGCATATGTAGTTTTAGCAGCTAAGAGAGGGGGGAAGGGTTGGGGTGGTTGGTTACCCGGGGTAAATTGCACCTTGAATTCTGGGTAGACACAAAATGAAAAATTTTGAAATCTTGAAAAGGGTCAGGGTGTGTCTGGTTTTCAAAAGAAAATACTTTAGAGGTATCACATTTAAAATTCTGGAGGGAATTCAGTTTAAAAAATTGGAGAATTTTCTGAGGAGAACTCTATTTTTGTCTAGGGGGTCCAAAAATTGAGGTTAAAGAGGATGGGTTGAGGTGGACCCCACCTTACCTCCCTTTTTCAATGATATCAATCTTAATAAAATAATCATGTTTTTGATTTGGTGGGAACACTTAAGATTTTTGGTGATTTGTCATTTTCTAGCGTTTTGCCGGGTCCATACCTTTTGCCGAGATTTTTCCAGCTAATTTCAGTTTAGCCGTTAGCTTTAGTAGCTTTTTAGCCTTAGATTTAGTACTAATGACACCAGTAATACAAATAGACGTCAGGGCCGTATCCAGCGGGGGATAGGGGGATATATCCCCCCTTTAATTCTGAGAAAGCAAACAAATTTGCAGGGGTCCCCCTTTGGTTTTTACACAAAAATTGCGAAGATATTTTTTCACAACAAAGTTTTCCTGTTACATATTAAATGCACAAAAACGCAAAAAAGTCAAAAAAATTTTCAGCTTCTCAGAGATTGTTTCTCCATTAATATAATATGTGCCAACTTTAAGATTTTAGTCAATTGATAAAAAAACGATATACTTGAAGCTAAAAGTCCTGTTTTTTATGTAACATTAACATTAAGTTAAAACTTAATGTTTGCTTTGGCTTAAACTTATTGATAAGAGTGATTAGCCAATGTAAAACCAAAATATTGTTTTTTTTTTGAAAAATAAACATGGACATCTTATACTGGACAAGGTTTTGTTCACTAATAAAGAAATGATCTTCCTCTCCAACCAAAGAAATGATTAGGTTAAATGAGTTATCATTGCAAAGCTTACAAACTGGGAAATATCATAAAGGGGCTGAAATTTATTTTAAAAAATCGCATGCACTTCTTTAGGTTGGACAACGCATTTTCATAAATTGGGGGCCCTATGGACTTTAAAAGTTGAAAACTTTTTGTCTTTGAATTGGCTTAAACTTTTTGGTTAGAGTAATTAGTCAATGGAAAGCCAAAATAATGTTTTTTTGAAAATATAAACATGGAAATCTTAATACTAAACAACATATTTTCGCTAAAGCGGGGAGGGGACTCTACTCTTCAACCGAAGAAGGGATTAGAGTAAATGAGATATCATTGCAAAGCTTACAAATCGGGGACAGTCGTAAAGAGATTTAAATTAAAAAAAATCGCATGGACATCTTTAGACTGAACAACGCATTTTCAGAAAAATGAGCCCTATGGGGTTTAAAAGTTGAGAAATTTTTTTGTCTTTGAATTGGCGTAAACTTATTGATTAGAGTATTTAGTCAATGAAAATCCAGAATATTATGTTTTTTTTGAAAAGATGTACATGGACATCTTAATACTGGACTACATATTGTCACTAATAAGGGGAAGGACTCTACTACCGCGGGGAAGTTGGCATGTTTTCGCGCATGTCTTCACGCCGCCCTTCCTGCTGGCTTTCGTTTTTATGCGGTTTTTAAGCAAAAATGACAATAGGTATTCATAAAAATAGCTAAAAACTAATGAAATATGAATTTTCTAATTAGTTTTGATGTTAAAATAAATTTTATTTGAATTAAAATGCTTTTTTTTTTAAAAAACCTTTAGCATGCGTTCACGCCGCCTCTCGCAATTAAAAACACTAGCATGCGTTCCCGCATGTCTTCCGCAGGTCTTCGGCCGGTCTTCCCACTCCATTTGTTCCACTCGTTTTTCCAATAACCTTAATTACGACGTTTTAAAAGCGTTCCCTTTAACAAATAAGGCAGCTAAAACAGGAAAGCCATTCCGGGAACCAGCTGAAAGCCAGCATGCGTTCCCGCATGTCTTCCGCCGGTTTTCCAACCCCATTTCATTCGCTCGTTTTTCCTATAACCTTAAGTTCTACGTTTTCAAAGCGTTCTCTTTTATGATAAAATAAGAAAGCCAGCAATTTTTAACCGAGAGCCAGTAATTGAAAATCAACTTCTAATACTGCGTTCCGAACGCCAACAGCGAAGTATTTTTGAAACAACAGCGGAGGTAAAGGGAACGCTTTTAAAACGTTGTAATTAAGGTTATTGGAAAAACGAGTGGAACAAATGGAGTGGGAAGACCGGCCGAAGACCTGCGGAAGACATGCGGGAACGCATGCTAGTGTTTTTAATTGCGAGAGGCGGCGTGAACGCATGCTACAGGTTTTTTTCAAAAAAAAAAGCATTTCAATTCAAATAAAATTTATTTTAACATCAAAACTAATTAGAAAATTCATATTTCATTAGTTTTTAGCTATTTTTATGAATACCTATTGTCATTTTTGCTTAAAAACCGCATAAAAGCGAAAGCCAGCGGAAAGGGCGGTGTGAAGACATGCGCGAAAACATGCCAACTTCCCCGCGGTGGACTTTACTTTCCAATAGCAGAACGGATTAGGCTGAATGAGATAGCATTCCAAAAATCATTGTCTGGGGAATTTTATAATGATTGTTGAATTTGAATATATAAAAAATAACATGGACATCTACATCTTGATGCTCGACAAAAACTTTTCACAGAAAGGGGATTGGACTTTCCTCTCCATACTCAAAAACATTGGGATAAATGAGATATCATTAAAAAGCTTATAGTCCGGGGTATATCTTCATAAAAAGGTTGAAATCAAATTAACATGAACATCTTTATGCTGGACAACGCATTATCATCAAAAGGGGGACGGACTCTTCTCCCCAACCACAAAACAAATTTAACTAAAAGTATCAGGGAATGAATATCATAGAAAAATTGAATTTGGAAAAGAAGTTGGCAAATGAATCAGTAAAATACAGAAAAAATTATTTGTCAGCCGTATGGCTGACACGGGCTACTGGCAATAAAAATTGATTTTATTTGAAGGTAAAAAAAATTGAGTTCAATCTTCTTTGTTTAAAACTTGACTTGTTCCCGTTTTGCCCAGGTATTTCGAAGCGTTACTACATCACTATCACTAATAAACAAATGTAATCCTTTAAATCTTACGAAAGTGAGATTAAAGTATGAAAAGTGCGTTTACAATTATTACCTTCCATTCTTTAGTTGAGAAACCGCGCATTAAAATACTGAACGTACTATTCTATTTATTGCAAACTATTTATTGCGTAAAATTGATAAATTGATTACTTCGATGTATTTAGGAATAAAAACTTCACTATGAATAAAAAAAAATTAGGATTTTGTGTTATTTATGAAACTTACAAGCGATAACGCAAAATTAAAATGTTGCACTTCTTTTGAATCCTATTGGTTTTTTATTCTTATTTATTAAAATCTTACAACTACTAAACAATTTATTCGGACTTGGGGAAAAACTTCCCATTTCACATTGAATTGACTGCCATTTAAATTTTCACACTACACATCCGGAGTCGCCTTGGGGGTTTGCGGTGTGGAAGGAAACTAGCCCCGGGCAAAGATTTGACTTTTCAACCTCCGGCGTACTTTTTAGCCACTGGCGCTTGGCGGCGGCTGGACTGTGCGCGCAAAAAATAAGGAGACCGCCGATGCTTCAGGCGTAAAAACACCCCGTGGTTTTGAATAGAATAGTCTGTTCGAATAGCGGTACCGACTGGATTTTATAGTAAAATAATCAGGTTGTATGTAAATCGCAGTTAAAGTATTGTATATAATTATTACTACCAAAATTAAAAAAATAATATCGCCAATTGTCGCTGTGTTTTTTTTCAAGCAGCAGTCGAAAAATACATATGTAACAGAAGCACCTAACTTACAAAAAACTCATCACTTTTAATTATACAAACAAAAAATAAAAAAAAGGCATCACAAAAAAAATAAGGTATGTGTTTTTCAAACGTTGACCAAAAATTTTTTAAAAACGCAAAAATCTTTTTAAGTACTACAAAAACAGTGGAATTCATATATGAATCTCAAAAACTATCATAATTTGCATAATATTGTCGCAATTTTAAAAGCAAAGTATCATGATTTTGTGAGGTGGCCGGGGCACTTGGCCAGATCGGCCCCAACAACCATGAAACCGATGTTGCCAGCCACAGCGGATGTCGTAATATTGATTCCAAATAAAAAAGAGAATTTGGTAGACACCGAAAATAAAAACAACGGTGATTTCGGAATATTATATTTTATACAAATTAATGGTGTTTTATAGTTAATTAATTATCGGGTAGGACAACAAAATAAAAAAAATTCTAAGAACACTACTTTGTTGCTTATTAAAATGATTTCTTGAATTTTAAAAATATACTCTAATATTACAGATATTATTACTGATTTTAAGGATCAAAGAATAAAAAATAAAAGTTAAAGTACAAAGTGTTTTTGTAGTAATTTCCATTGTGGTGTTTTAAAAAAACGATTTCTAGCTTTATTTTTTAATTTTTAGTTTCGCGCTTTAAAATCGCCAAAGTTTTAATTAAATAATACAACTGCATTCAACACAAAAACATACGACTGCCTAATATTTGAGTTATTCTGTTGGCACCACGGCATTTTGTAGGAATTAATTCACATCATGACAATACGTGTCCACTGGTGTAATAAATGGTTTAATTAAAAGAATAAATTTTTAAATAAAATAATTAAATCTGTTTTTAAATTAAAACACTGGTTTCTTCGATAGATAATTAACAGTGTTGATTGTGAGACCGACAAAAAAAACTAAAACATATTAATTTTTTTGTCTTTATTCATTTCAAAAAATAAACTTATTTTTAATTTTTTTTAATCAAAATAAGACCAAAGTTTACACTTAAGCGTTTGTCTTTTGCACAGTTTCTTCAAAATCGTATACTAATAACGAATTAAAATTATTAAAGATATCACTTTTAAAAACCAGTTGTTCCAAAATGTCCAAAACCAAAGCGAAAGATTTGATTGGGGACATCTAAAATTTTTTTTTAAATTTAGGAATCTTGTTTCTTTGTTTTAGAAGAATTATCTAAAAAGAGGTAAAAAATATACAAAAGCTCTCGTTGAAAGTGTAATTTAAGTAGTATGTCAGCTGAGAAATACAATTAAACTGGATGTTGGGTTCAAAACTGGCAAACTCTAATTCACTCGACAAATTTCAATCGACAGCTTTTTCAAGGTTAAGCCTACAAGTTCCTAAGCCTAAACGAAGCATGAAAAACAACTAAACTTTATCAAACAGCTGCGTGGAAACAGTTTAGATTGTTTTTTAGGTTTCGCTTAGGCTTAGGAACACATAAGCATAAGTTTAAAAAAAGGTGTCGAGTGAAATTTGCCGAGTGAATCAGAGTTTGCCTTCAAAATTATACGTTTTGTTTGGCCTTCATTATCGAGATAAACAAGCTAAAACTATAAAAGACCCTTGGTTTTCTTTTTTTTTTAATATCGGTCAAAAAACAAACCCGATAGTGGCACAATTTCAATGTCAGAAACAGCAAAGTCCTAAAATCTCGTAAAAACAAAACCGCACAGGACACGATTCCAATGTACTTCCTCCGAGAAGAAGTGGAGATTAGAAAACTGTACATCGGACGGATTTTCCTTTTTTGTCGCGAAAGTGAAAGGTAATTGCAAGTAAAACTGAAGAGTTTCGTTAATTGGCGATCGGGCGCGGGAATAATCGGAGAGAGGGGGATCTGCGGAGGCCGGGGGGGGGGAGAGAGGCCGATGCACCCAGGGCCGGCCGGGGCCACCTCCCCTTGACTACTGCTGGCGCAGAACTCGCCCGGATATATCGACTGGATTTCCCCCGGGGGTCCGATTTCCCCCCGGACCCCCGGGGGAGAATCGCGCGGACTCACTTCACTCCTTTCTCCTTCTTCTATCTCGTTCTCTCTCTCCCCTTTACCAGGACGTGTGTGCGCCTCTTTCTATCTAATAATCCGCGCACGTCTCCCATCCATACGTTCCTTCAGTCGCTCTGGCTTATCGCGGAAGGGCCTCCCTGCCATTGCACCCCCTGCGAAAAATTACTGGAATTTTTTTTTTGGATTTAGACTGTGAGTAGTGGGGAACACCCAACCCCTATGAACGTGAGAGGTGTGTACAATGTAATTTTTTATGAAGGATTTTTTTGTTTTTTTCATATTTCAACGGGAATTTATTGAAAAAAGAAAAAAAAGAAACATTTTACTGTTGGAGAAAATTATGATAAACCTCATCTCTGTTATTAAAACTTCTTGACTTAAAAAATTATTTTTTAGGAAAGTTCTATAAGCTGAGACTTTTGTGCCGATTTTTAAAGTGTTTTACGACTTTTTAAAATTTATAAATGCTTTTGTACTGCTTTTGTAGCGTAATTAAAAAAGGAAATAATTTTCCGTGTATTTGTCAGATAAAAATATATACATTCTTAAATTTCCTGTAACTGTGCTCTTTTTTATTTTATAATGTTTCAAACGGCCTGCTAATCGTCTGTACGTTTAAAAATGTAAAAGCCAAATTTAAAGATAGTTTTTGACCAATTGTTCATTTTGATTTACTCCTGTATAGATAGTTTTAAATTTTTTTTAAAATCACGGAGAACCTATTATGGATAGTAAATATTGATGTTCCTATCCTCCAATATCATTATTCGATCACTAATAGATAGTCTATTATAAGAATTCACGATTACGTTGCATTAGTTTTGTGCTGATTTTGTTCACAAACATACTGTAGTAAAAGTTTTGGTTACCCTACCTTGCACCGCGTATGTCAAAAACTTTAAAAAATACCGCACAAAGATTGAATTCCTTGGATACATCTTCTCGCTGTAATGTGGATTTCTAGTTAATTAAACTAAGAAACGCTATAATTTATTCTTTTGCATTTTGAAGACTATATTTTATAGCTTTTTTTATAAGCTAGGAAAAATAATGACAAAATAATCAGTTGAATTACTCGTTAATTATTTAAAATTAGGACAAAAATAGGGTGCAGCTCCAACAGAGCTTCAGAGATTTAGGAGTTTATTCGGAGCTCCTTAAACGAAACTACGCTCCGGAGCTCTGAGTTCCACTCCGTAGTTTCGAGGTCAAAGGAACATCACTAATCTCTATACACATACATATACACACACATGCACTCGTATTGTTTTTTTCTTTCGAAAATTTTCGCATTTTTTTTAAATTGATAACAGAATTTGTTTAGTTTAGTAAACATTGATCAAAACTTACCGTCAAAATTTACATAAAAAAATATTTTTTCGTGACCAACGTAAAATGTACGTAAAAAAGTTATAGTAGAAATAGATATACAAACTGTAGAAATTATATACAAACTCCTATGTTTCATCTTCCGGTGATAATGTTCCTTTTCTAGCGACAAATTTTAGTCATGCACCCATTTCAATTCATGTCTTGTATTTTATTATAATTCTCTATACTCTGCCGTTGTTCAAGGTGTTTTTTTTATTTTAGCCTATAATGATATAGTTGTTTATTTACCTTGTGGTGTGATTTCGTGTCCCTTTAATTACAAACAAGAAATTCGCTTGTTCGCAAATACAGTGTGTGTGTGTGTGTGTACGCGTGTAGTGAAAGCGTGGAGCTTTAATTTTCATTTTTAAAATACGGGGGGAGGCGGGGTGAGGGTGGGGGGGGAGTCCCGGGGACTGAGCCGAAGATTTTCAATTCCCCCCGTCCTCCGTTCTTCGGCAATTTGACATTCCCGTGGGCCCCCCAGGGACCCAGATGGGTTCAGGAGGCCTGATTAAATTGCCCGCCCTACACACCACACCCTCACGCGTTGCTAGCACCCTACTCCTTTGTGTATCTCCTAGTCCGTGTCTTTTACGTATGTGTGTTCCACTCCTATTTTTATTATGTATATTTATTTTCCAGCTTTTTTTTCAGTATGCGTGCTGTGTTTTGCGTCTAAAGGAGAGGTTTCCTTGTGCATGGAACAAAAAACAACCGCTTCTTCTAATGATTGCTTCTAATTTATAATACTTGGTGACGAAATTGTAAATTTGTAGTTTTTAATTTTTGTAGAATGCGTTGGGTTAGTTTTTGTTTGTGTATTTTCATTTTTACTGAATATTTTACTGGTTTTATTATTTTCATCACAGAACAGAGTTTATGAGAAAAGAAAATTTCTATATTTTATAAAAATACGATGGGAAAATCATTAAAATATTTACTATATTTGGGGATGCTTCAAGATTGATGTAAATTTTTGTAAGATGCGGTGAATTTATTTTTTGTTTGTCTTTGAATTTGCGCTCAGAGCCAGATTTCATCACAGAACGAAGTTTATGGAAAAAAATCGTTTATTTTTATAAAACACGTATGACAAACAAAAAATATTTTTATTATCCCTTACAGTTTGCTTCTGCATGAAATCCTGTCTTCGCTAGAACTAAATTTTTAAGATCAGTCGTAAAATTTGTAAATTTTAGATTAAAAACGCTGCCTTTTTTAGAAAAAACCGTTGGTCATCAGTAGGCAAATACTATTTTATTTTACATTCTAGCACAACACAGCACCAGAAAGTAAAGAAAAGTGATAGCCTAGATATTCAAAATTCGTAGTTTTGTAATTCGTCCACTAAAACAAACGCAGTCATTTTTCTCAAAAAGTGAAATCGAAAAACCAATATTTGTTATTTTAAAAATTATTTTATTGGGAATTTTATAATCAATTGTTAGTTTTTCATTACAAGTTATTTGTTTTGAATGCTTGCTAATGAATGAGTTTAATTACCGTATTTTCTGTATTTTGTACCGTCTTTTAACGGACAGGGCTGAGCCTATTGTTTATATTTTAAATGGGGGGTTTCTAAAAATAGTTTTATTTATTGATAACTATACAATATTAGTAAGACCTTTCCTATTATGGCCATAAAAAACTGTATAAAGTATTTTTTAAATTAATCATTTAATTGATATCTTATTTTAAACCAAACTGTGGTTTTTTATAAGTATGGTTGAATTATATTTGGCTGACCACGAAATAAAAATTGTGCGGTTATGACGGTTTTTTATAAACAAATAAGAACGCCGAATTTTTTTTTAATTTCACCTTTCTACAAAATATACTAAAATTAACAAACTTTAGCCCTTAAAAATTTGCGTTTGGGTTTTAAACTAAGTAGTTTGATCAATAATTATTAAAATAGGGTTTTGATTTTTATTATTAAAGGAGCACTGTCACAAATTAAATTCCTCTAACGCCCGGATCATCCTACTGTTCTAATACTGAGATGATTATGTTGTAGAATTAGCCTGGAGAAGCCAAAAAAATAAATCTGAGGTGAATGAGAAGTTTTCCAAATTTCACATGATTTGAAAAAATAATGCGTAGCCACGCGGCTGATAATAGGATTTGGATTCGATAAAATTTTTGATAAAAATTCGATAAAAATTTGATAAATTAAGATTTATGATCAATATAAAATTTATATAGGATAGGTTATGTTGATGTAAACTTTGATTCAGTTTACCGTCACAAAAGTATATTACCGTGCCATGGCATGACATCCAAAACTTTCTTGAATATTCATTTACATTTTTAAAATAGTGATAAATGAGAATTTGAAAGGATTTATTAATTAGTTTGATTGTTTAGGTAACGCAAATCACAGTGGAATAGTTGGTTCTAATATATTATCTAAGTTATATACCTTAAGTTTAATCGCGAAGAATCCATAAAATCGGCTTCTGCTGGTGTGGTTATTTATGGAGTCATAAACAACGGAGTGTTAAGTTTTAGCTTGTTTTTGGTTTGATGTTTCACAAATTTTAGAATAAAAGAGAAGTCTTTAAAAACGCATTTTTATCATTCATTTTTTTAGAAACGTATACAGTTTCGAACTAATAAAAACTTGCTAAAAACATATAACTTAGAATAAAATAAACAAAATGTTGTTTCTTAATTGTTTCTTACCTACCCCTTTTACTACTGTTTCCTTCTTTTACTTCTGGGAGATCCTTCTTTCGTTTCTCGCCCCTTCCTCCTCTCTTCTCACACCGGTGTCCGGAAAAAATACCTTCTGCAAAATATCTTCCAGAAAAAATATCTTCTTTCAGCAGTAAATTATTCAGTATTATTAAAAACTTTTAAAGCTTTTTTAAAACTTTTTTATGTGGCTTTAGCTTGAGTTTAAGGTTTGATCGCCTTACCCCGGCTTAGGAAAAAAGTTTTTTTTACATATAACACAAAACAAAAAAACAAAAAGCAAAAAATAGTGCTAAAAAGGCGGGTTTGAGAATTTAAAAGAAGTGTTTAAGATTGGTGTGTTTGTTTTTTTCTTTCAGAAAAATATAGATATTCTTTCCGAAGATATTTTGCAGGGAAGGGGGGGGGGGGGGGGGGGATGCATCTTTTCTTCTCGGAGGTGTATAATTTTGAAATCAAAGAGGGTCAGGGCGCCCTGTCAAAACAAAATACTTTATATTCAATTAAATTCAATAGAAATGTGGGGGGTTGAGGTATTTTGAGAGGGGGCGCGGGGGTGGAGGAGGCGAGGTTAAGAAAGGTAGAAGTTGGAGGAGATTAGATTTATACCAAGAGCGAAGAAACAATAGTAGAAGAGAAAAAGCTCGCCTTACTACAACGAGGAGAGAATCTGAAGAAAGAATATGTTCCTGGCGGGTTAACACGCACTAGGTGATTCATATCCTGGCAAAAGCTACGTTTTGCCGGGCCCATACTTTTGCGAGCTTTTGCAGCTATCGTTTTGCGCGCTACTTAGTACTAGCCAAACTTAGTATAGCCTTAGCTTAGCTTTATACTAACATTTTATATTTTTTCCGTGCCACCTAGCCGTTTGCTATTTTACCACTTGAGGTTAAATTTTTAATGCTTTGAGATAACAGTAGCACCTAATTATTGTCATAAGAAATAAAAAAATTCTTTTTTTTATTTTAGCAGGTAATGGAACTTATTATAATTCATCTTGTGCCCAAACTGTAACCATAAAGCCTTCAATAGTAGATTGCTGCGATGGATTGTAATCAACTTGGGAAACTGCAGTATGCAGTTCTGTGAAAATTCAATTGTTTGCCTTGCTTTTGACAGTTTCGTAATAACTGCAGTGGTGTATAAAACATTTTGAAGATTTTGTTCGTAAAGTATTTACTATTACTAAAGGATTTGCAATGACTCGCCGAAAACAAGCCTGTCCGAAAGCATTGAAAAGTAAGTAACTTTTGTGTAAAATCAATTATTTTGTTTGATTAGATATTAATCAATTAAGCGGTTTTTCGTCATGGAAATTTTTTTAAAATATAATGAATGAAATTATTAGAGTTTAAATAATTTTATTATCAATCATGGGTCTGAATTACTATTAACTTTTAAGGTTTTTGGCATATTTCAATTTAAAGAATTGAATTTCGTTTAGGATGGTGGAGAATATGTGAGGATGTACTTTTTATACTGCTATTGATATACCAAGTTACACTCGTCTCTTGTCTGTGTTTAACCCCTTGCAGTGATTCACTTTAAAAGCCCTCCTTGACGAATTAAAAATAATAATACGTTTTCAAAAAATAGTGGTTTGTTCGGCGTTAGACCATTTTTTTGTTTTTTTTTGGGGCCATTATTTGTATACGTCACATTGTCGTAATGGCTTGCATAAAGAAACACGATAGTGGCTTACGCTTTTGCTTTTATGGAACAGTGATCTTAACTGTTGAAGTAGTAATGTTTCTACCTTCCGGGTATTTTGCTCTGGAGCTCCGGCCGTTTAAGCCATAAGGAACTTCAGATCTCCGTAGCTTCGTCACTTAAACAACTGATTTCAAACTTAGTTATGTAAGCTTGGCAAATATGGTTTAAGGTCCGCTTTTCTGAGCTCCGTGGCAATTGTCGAAATTTTGAAGCTCCAAAGCTTCGCCATATTTTTGTGCTATTACTGTTAATAAATAAAGGATATAATGCCAAAGAATATTTTGTCAAAATTTTTTGTAAGCTTAATTTTTGTACTTAACTTATTGAAAACAATACAAGTCGTCCTAAAAATGCCAATTTAATTTGGCATTTTTAGGACGACTTGTATTCTTTTCAATTTTTGACAAAATATATTCATGACATTATTCTTTAATTATTCACAATATTAACACAAAAATATGGCGAAGCTTTATAGCTCCAAAATTTCAGAGCTCTCCACAGAGCTCAGAAAAACGGACCGGAGGTTTTAAGAACATAATGAGTTTTAAGAGCGCTTGTTCTATAATTTTATGTGACTTTTGTCACCATAGGTTGGCTGATGATTGTAAATTCCAAAATTTATTGCACCCACGTTTCCGTAGTTAGAAAAGAAAAATTTTCGTTTTGGAAACGTATAAAATTTTAAAATTTAAGAATTTTTTCGAGAAGATTGCAAACCGCTGGACAACATTCAGCCGTTAGTTTTATCTACGTAAATTTCGTTCATTAAAAAAATGTGGGAAATGAGAAAGCCGAATTGGGACGGTTGTCACGTGTTTTTAATAAATTATAGTTAATTAGAATTAATAAAATTTATTAATCTTAATTTTATATAAACTTATCAAACGTTTATTAACTTTAGATAACAGTGAAACGTTTGCTAGAAAATGACAATGACTGATTTATTAAACAACTAATAAAGTTAGATAATTATTATATCTGGAATTATTAACAATCATTTTTTGAATATGTTCAACAATTTTGTTTCTGCGATTAAACTCAGTCTTAACCATGTGTAATTTTAATGTTACAAATCATCTACAAAAATATATTTAATGTTTGATCACAATTATGGATAAATTTTTATGTGTGTACTTAAAGTTTAGTGTGGCACACTTAATCTTTAGTTTTGTGTCAGAGTTTGCTTTAAAGTTTGTTATGTTTTAGGTGATGAAGAGTTCAATGATGACAATTTACCGGTTGAAACAAACGATTTGGAAGACAAAACCAATGAATCAAATGATAATTTTGATGGCGACAGTTTTATGGACACGTCTCAAGACGACGGTAAGCATCTAAAAAATATATATAAAATAGTGCATAGACATAAGTAAATTAAAACTATATAGCTCTCCTCGATGACTTCTAGTTTCGAATTAAATATTTAACAACAAAAAAATTCAAAATTTATTCAAAAATGATTTAATATTAAGGATAAAAATATCCTATTTAAAAACTGTGTATTAAATTAGTCTGTCTGTATGGTTAAAAAATTCTCTATATGGTATATGGTATATATAGGTTCATTTTTTAACTGATAGAGTTCACTCGTCATAATGGCACGATTAGTTAGATGTAATTTAACTATAATTGATAAACAACACATGACAGACGTTAAAAATCATTGATCCATTTAAAAACGAACCACTGCAATCTCTTTGATATAGGCGTTCCATAAAAATTTCCTATATTGCCCATAATAGACTTCTTCTTTAATACAAAACCTATATACCTCAAATGTTTGGGTTCCTTATTTACAGTTAGACTAACATTTTGAAAGTTCACAAGGTTGGACAAGCCAAACTTTAAAAGAGTTTTATTTGAAAAAGGTTATCATTAAATTTATATCAATCAGTTAATTACCATGTTTTTTTTTAAATTTATATAGTTTAGGCTAGTTTAGGCTCGAAAGAATAGTTTATATTTTTCACCACAACTAAAAAATTTTACTTTTATTATTTTATTTAATTGCTCTATGTTTGTGAAACGCTATTTTGATCAAAACATTTGTCCATGACATGTAAATAAGAGTCACAATTAAATTTTTTGCTTTCGCAATAATGTTTAGAGTGAAACTTTTATTTGTATATTTTTTACATTTTAAAAACACACTGTATAAATTTTGTGTTTATAATCGCACAGCAGTTTTTTGATTGAAAGTACCGATTTCATGTGTAATAAATAATAAATAAATTATAAGATTGCATTTCCGTACGAATGTTTTACTATTATTCATTTCTAAAAAAGTTGTAAATTCAATTTGGTGTGTTTATTTATAACTTATTGATCTCGTATCCCGAGGTAATTTTAAACTTTCCAGAAAATATTTATTATTAAATTTTTACAAAGATTTATATTCTTAAAACACGTGCGTAAAACTTGATAAAAATTACCCGATTATTACTTATTAGTCGGATGTATACAAAAGTCAAGTGGTGTGTATCGTGCGTTTGCAAAAAAACTCCCAACTGCAATGTTATGTTGCAATAATGGCGGCTTTACTTATATTTTTCTTCGCTGTATAGAGATTGCCAACGTGAGTGATAAAGTGGGCGGCACCTGTGCGGGTAGGTTGCCGTGCTAGTGCGGGGCAGGAGGGGGGAGCCGGGGCCGGAGTTTCCCCGCGGTGCGGACCTTCATTAGCCGGGGCTGGAAAGCGTAATAAGCTCCGTCGAGTCCCCTGGGACCCCAGCCATAGGACCGGCCAATCAATGCTTTCAACTATTTGGACCGGGGGCGCCGCCGAGCGCAAATCGGGCTAATAATAATCCCGGTTCGGTTCCGGGATTTTCTGCCCCGGCCATCGCCCCGTCGGCCCGGCCCGGGGCGTCGCCGGGTCCGGTGGCGGTTTCCGCGCGATCCGCCGAGGCGAGATTCGACAGACGCGCCGCATTTGTCTCGCCTTCGCTGGGAACTCGGGTGGATCCGAACCGTATTCGCCCCATTAGCCGCGCCTCATTCGACTGGGGGATCTCCAGGGGGGAAGGGGGACGGCGGGTTGATCGGGGGGGATCGGGGATCGGAGAGCGAAAACGAAATAAACGCAGACGGGGGTCCCTCGAGGGCGGCCCGCGATGCCTTCAAATTACTGTCCCAATCACCTCCCGGGGGGTTTCCCCCGCACACCGCGGCGAGCGATTTCCATTACAGAGTCTTAAGAATATTGAAAACAAGGGATCGGGGCACCACCACCTATAGGAAGCTTTTTACTCAGCAGTATTAATAATAAAATACTTGAAATCAGACCGAACCGTAGTTCAGCGGATTTTTAGCGAATCAAGAGCAGGAGTATTTGGAAAAATAAACAAAATAAAACAGATAGTAAAAATTATTTACGTATTTGTTATTATTTATATGTGTTTTTATTAGTTCAGTTCGTTTTTAAATGTGATCTCGTGTTTTATTCTACAAACGTAAACTACGAGTTCTATAATTTCTTAATTTTAAGCGGATTTTTAGACTTATGCAATTAATTATTATACGTTTCGCTTCTAAAGTATGTATAATTTTGCTGAAAAAAATTGTCAGTTTGCCCTCCCCTGGCTGACAAAGCCAGCCATTTTTTGTAAGGCTCCCGGACCCTTTACGTTTTTTTGATTTTCAGGTTATAAAAATGTATAGTACATCTTAAATGCATAAAATTAAACAATATAATTAATATATTTTTTAATAAATTAATCAATTATTTATCTTTAAATAATTTTGAACTTTTTAAAATCTTTAATTTAATCTTATAATTTCAACAAGAAATATTTTGTATTATGCAATATTGCGCAATATAAATGTTTATACATTTATAATTAAAAACCCAACTGTTAAAAGTTACTTCTTTTTTTTCTTTCAAAAAAAACCATTAACGAAATCAAACAAAAGCGGATGAACGAAAGCGAATTTTTTGTACTTAATATATGTTTTAATTAACAAAACAAACTCTTGATATGTATTGAATATTTTTATAACAAGAAGAAAATTTAATTAGCATAAAATTATACTTCAGTTAATTATTGGGTATAGTGGTACAATTTTTAAGTGCAGTTTTAAGTTGTTTTTTTAATTTTTTAATAGTTCTCAATTAATAACTGCAACTGGAAGGTGCATTTAAAAACAGCTATATTACATGTAGCACTCTTTATATTTTTATCAAAAGATACTGTACAACGCAAGTGTAATTGGACTTTGCGTAATTTCTTCAATAATAAGGAAATAAATATATGAGAGATTACGTTTATATATTTCTTTTGAGCATTTTATTAGAAACGCAAACGCCGTGTTCAATCAATGGTAGTATTTTTTGGATTTTCGTATCTACGGCAAAATGAGTCATAAAATAATTACTATAATTTAATCCCATTCCATTTCACTTGCGATATTTTAAATCCGTAAGGTGTTCTAATCCGTTGATAAAAAGTGGCTAACCCAGTGGTCGCATTAATGGAAAATTTTTTGGAAACACTGCGAGCAAGTGATGTTCCCAGAGCTCCACTTTTTGGAGCTCCGGAGCAACCCCTGAGCTCTGGAACTCTGCCTTGTTCAGTACTAATTTCATCAATAAATAAAGTATAATATTATAGACTATGTATTTTGTCGAAATTTTTTGTTAACTATTTTTTTCAAAATTTGGTAAAAACAATAAAAATAGTCCTAAAAATGGGAATAAAATCATTTAAAACATATTTTATATCTAAACTTGAAATCGCTTAATTTAGGGCGGAGCTCTGGTGATTTCTCCACTTTTTATATCGTCGTTTCGTTACTCTGACACCAAGAGTCACAGTTAGTTCAAAATCAACGTGACTGTGACTCGTTTTGCTTATAGTACTTCTGTTCGAAGTTTTTTGCACTGTTAGCATGGCTTTGAGCAAATTAAAGACTGTATAAAATCTTTAGTACCCACTTACATTAAATTGCTTGACAAAAGCCCGGTTTTATTCAGTGTCGAAACGTCGCCGTTTTACCAGTAAAGATTTTATGCAGTCTTTAATTTGCTCAAAGCCATGCTAACAGTGCAAAATACTTGGAATTATGACTCACTGGGCAACCCTAAAAGATTCCGATATTACTTCTGTCATAGGTGGGCAGTCTCTCGGATTTTGGGGGGGGGGTATAGGGGGGGGTCAAATTTTAGGGGGGTGTCTGGCAAGACCCAAATTTTGAGGGGGGGTGTACCCAATATTTCCGCGCTGCCTTAAAATGGGCTTAAAACGCGTAAAAAACGTAAAACAAGCTTATAAATGCTTTAAACTGTGTAAAATTAAAATAAGACTTTATTGCAACTTATAAATTTTATTTTTTAATTTTTTTTAATAATAATGTGTTTATATATTCTTTGAATTAGATTAGAACTCTTTTTTTTGATAATTACGTAATAATAGAATAGTAATTATATTGTCTTGATTATAAAGTCAAGTATCACAAACTTTTTAATCCATAATCTTATATTTAATTAAAGGTTATATACATAGATGGGCGCAGCCAGGTGGGGAGGTCTAGACCTCCCTTTTGGTTCGGCAAAGGAAAAAATTTGGAGTTCGACCTCCCTTCTAGGTTGCCAAGGATAAAAATTTTGGGGTCTAGAACAGTGGCGTGGCCAGAATTTCATTTGGGGGCGGTCTGGGGGGGGGAAATACTAACCCTGAAGGGGGTCTGGGGGTGGCAGCCCCCAGTAGTGGGGGGTATGGGGGGCGAGAGCCCCCAAGCGGCGTCAAGGGGCAGAGCCCCTTGTCAGGGGGGTCCGGGGGGCAGAATGCCCCCCCGAGCGAGAAAATTTTTAATTTAAGGCGCTAAAATACACTAAAAATTTTAATTCCAGATGATGTTGATTACAAAATTTACGGTTTTTTTATCCCTTTACATTTAAAACAGGTGTTTAAAACGTTAATAAAAGGTTAATAATGTTTAATTAATGTTTTTGAATAATAAGAAAAAAAATGAAGTATGTGACATAAACAAGGTAATAAAACTAGTAATAAAATTTTTTTAGCCCTTTTATAACACTTAAAAATTTTTCTCTGGGAGGCGAATTTGGGGGGGGGGGGGTGTCCCCGGGTACCCCAAATTTAGGGGGAGGGGTCAGCAAAATCCGAAATTTTGGGGGGGGTATAACCCCCCCCACCCCCCTGCCCACCTATGACTTCTGTGTTTAGACATAAAAAGAGTTACACAAACAAACATAAACACAGTTAGTAGTTAGTATTTTATGACGGTTTTGACTCATCGTGTCATAGTAAGGACGATATGGCCGGAGCTATGAATACTGATATTGCAGGGTAGAAACATCACAACTGCATTTACGCAATTGAACTAATGGCCAGAGTAAAAAATGTGAAAATAGGAATGTTTCCGCAAACTCGACACTGTCACGGATAAGTATCATTATATAGATGAAATAAATCTGGCTGATATCTATCTGGTTGATATCGGAAATTTTTACGGAGACAAAAACAAAAATCTTTTTGCTTTAAAGTTTAGGAGTTTTAATAAAGTTAAACACGCAAAAATACAATATAAGATCCAATTAAAATTGTTAAGTTATGGCGTGTTTTTTTTATAAAAAAGAATTGAAATAAAAAATTTGTATAATTCTAGGATTTTCACAAAATATAAGAAAATTTCAGTCAACTGAAGTTAAAATTGTCAATTCTGTGCCATATTGATGATTTTTAAATGAAGTTATTATATTTTTTGATACCTGCCTTATTTAAACAATGTTTACTCAAAACGTTGAATTATCATGTTGTTAAACAGATCCAGGGGAGGCCCTCTCCCCAAATTTCCGAATTTTTTACCCCTGACCCCCTCTGGAATTTGAAATCCGACTCTCCCCCCTCCTCCCTCGGGAAAATTTTAGGTACTTTTTTTATACTAAATTTTCTTATAAAAATGTGAATTTTTAACACATATTCATGTTTTTACACCCTTTTTACGCCAGAATATTGCTTTTTATTCAATAAAATGTAGTATTATCCAATAAAAAGAATAATTTTTAAAGTTATTATGGTTTAAAACTGTTTTGCTTTGGACACCGGACCCCACCTGACCCCCCTCTAGATTTCAAAATTTCGTACCCCGGGTCGACCCCCCTAAAAAACTAGGGGGGGGGGTTCGGAGCCCCCTGCGACCCCCCTAGAATTCAAAATTTCGCACCTCGGGTCGACCCCCCTAAAAATCTAGGGGGTTCGGAGCCCCCTGGGACCCCCCCTAGAATTCAAAATTCAATTTACTTCGGGTAACCATCCCCCTCCCTAGCTTTCCGGACCGTTTTCACCTATGCGCATTATGCTTACAGCTTGGTCGCATTGACTTTAATATCAAATATTTTGTGACTTATTTTGCCGTACAAATTACAATTAAAAACTATGTCTTTGCGGTTTTATTATGGAACAAAAAAAAAACAAATGTAGTCAGTCAAAGAGTTAAAACGTACATGTTTTATATAAAAAGATTATTGTGTTTATTTTTGTTTTTTTTATTTGGTGCTTGGCTTTTTTTTCCGCTAAACGTAGTCCTTGGATTAATTACCAGGCCCAAATGGTTCAAGACTATATAATTAATAAAGAAAGATCTCGTAAATGTTTTTAAAGTAAAATTGTGATTTAAATAGAAATTTAACATGAACAAAGTTTAACATAATTTGCATATTATGCAATCTAGTTACTGGAGATGATATAATCATAAAAATAAGTTTCATGTTGTCATATAATAGTAATAATAATAATAAATATAATTAATATTTTAGTGTCGTCAAAAGACCTGGATGATCAGGCTAGTCGGAGTAGTGGTAGCAGCAGCCCTAGTCATTATGAGAAAAAGGAAGGCACTTTCCCCTGCACCTACTGCCATCTCACCTTCCTGCAGCCAGGTCAACTCAAACAGCATGAGCAGGTAACACCGTAAGGAAACAAAAACTAAAAAAACACAAAATAAACAAAAATTGCACAGAAGAACATAAAACAAACACTATTGCTTTAAATACGTTGTTTCCAGATAGTTTTTTGGTGTTCATATTAATAAGAATATGTAATTTAAGATTGTCTTCCATTTCGAACTGTACACTTGATGTCGGACCAAATTTTTTTTCCAAAAAACGTCACACATAGGTGAGTTTTTAACAAACGTCACAGCCCATGCATTCGTTATTGATTTTTTAAATAGCAGTTTTAAGTGCAAGTAATACTGGTTTTCCCGCGCAGCGACTTCATGTAAAATAGTACACGAAGTTATATTAAAAAACTACAAAAATGACGATGTGTTAGAAAATACTGCGCTAGAAATTTTGCATAAATGACAGTTTTTGTTAGAAAAATCGCATATTTGGGAGATTTTACAAAATTTTGGTCGAAAATCCGAACGTAATTTATAAGTCTAGTTCTCAACAGATTGACAATTTAGAAATTATAAGTGACAACATTTTAACACCGCACCGACAACTGACAATGTGACGGTCTGTAAACGAGCAGGAAACACGTTGTCTTTTGTCGACAGTCGACAAATCCGAGGGAACTTAGAGCTGTAAATTAGAGCCACAATTGATGAAGTTTAAACCCTAAGTAGGGACTTATTATAGGAATCATTTTTGGACAATAACTTTGGATTGGATTCTTTGGATGCATTCAAGAAGAGTTTTGGAACTGACTTAAATAAGCGCTCTTTTTGAGCCTTTAAAGTCATATCAGATAGCTATGTTCATTGATAATTAGTTACAATTGTGATTCATATTGGCGGCAATTAAGTCGCAGATTTGATGTTGTTGATGAAAAAAAAAAAAGAAAAAAAAATAGAAAAAGAAAAAATAAACACAATGAAATGATGAAAACAGAAGAATTAAACTATGCATAAACTATGCTTAGTATGATATTAATTCTGTTATCTGATCATTAAAAAAAAAACAAACTATAAACCGGAGTTGAATAAACGCAACTTCCTTCCCATGATTATCCGGAGAAAATGACAAAATGAGTCGGTTTCGCCATATAATACTCGAACTGTTGTGACTCTATCTTTTAACCCCAAAATACGAAAGACATTAAATAAACAAAACGGTATCTTTTAAGGTTCACGCGGCGCTTATGCCATACCGGTGCCGTCATTGTGGCAAAGGATTCAAGCACAAAAGATCCCAGGATAGACACGAGCAACTTCACACTGGATACAAAAAACACAAATGTTCCTATTGCGATGCCGCTTTTTTCAGGTAAAATTTTTTGCTTAAGGTAGAACTTCACAGTTTTGACCACTTGGACTAAAAGTCGCATATCATTATAAATATTAATTTTTGGCCCATAAAAGTGGGGTGCTATAAAAAGTTAAGAATCTGTGCTATCCAGTGGTTATAAAAACATAACCGAAAAGTTTGTCCAGTTCGCAACAGATGTCCATGGATTCTACCTCTGAAAACCACAATAAGGCCTTTTAAAAAAATTGATTGGTTATTTTTGGGCGAAATTTTATAATAAATTAGGGTAATGTAGGGGGCAACTTTCAAAGGTGATTTGGGTTCAAAATGATCTCAGGATTTTTTTTAAATTGCAAAAAAGACTTTTTTTACAAAAATATAAAGTAAAAAAAATCCTGAAGTGCTTTTCTATTCGTTTATAATAAAAAAAAATGGTAAAAGCCTATATCTAACTATTTCCAAACTTTCGTTTAAAAATAACCTATCAATTTTTTTAATTTTCGTTTAATTTTCTCTTAATTGACGCCGAGAAACTACATTTTGAGCCATTCCTTTAAAAGCTCCTTTTAATTGTAAATCCCAGAGGACACCGTAGCGCAGTGGTTAGTACGTCGCGCTCGGGTCGTCAGATCCATGAGTTCGAGTAGTCGCTCGACCATATTTTTAACGCCGAAAAAATTTTTTTTTTTTTTATTTTTTAGCTTTTTAATTTAAAAAAATGTTTTATTATTTAAGATACGCTAAATAGAAAATGGAAAAATAGAATATGTTTGGTAATAAACTTTATTAATGTTTTGTACTTTTGACATGTATTTTATTGATGTTATTTGATGATTGTGGACGATAACATTTTTTTACAGAAAAATGAATGTCAAAAATTGAATCAGCAGGTCAAACTACGTATAGTAAGATGTAATTTAAAAAGATCTGTCGTCAAAAAAAACTGTGAAGTTCTACCTTAAATGATTGTTAGCAAGTTATTTTCATAATGTCATAAAAAATTTTAAACAAAATTATGGACATCACACACGCACGCGCGCACGCGCGGACGCACGCGCGGACGCACGCGCGGACGCACGCGCGGACGCACGCACGCACGCACGCACGCACGCAGGCACGCACGCACGCACGCACGCACGCACGCACGCACGCACGCACGCACGCACGCACGCACGCACGCACGCACGCACGCACGCACGCACGCACGCACGCACGCACGCACGCACGCACGCACACGCACACACGCACGCACGCACGCACGCACGCACGCACGCACGCACGCACGCACGCACGCACGCACGCACACACACACACACACACACACACACACACACACACACTTTTTCCTGTATAAGGATTAGAGGAATGTTTTTTATTCAATAGTGTCTATTTTATTAGATGAATCTCAAATGTTAAACAATTTGCATACGGTATCGTTTAATTTGCATGCAGCATGGTTGCCTGTAACTGATTGGACATTTACTATGGTGAATAGTACGTTGAGTATTTTCCTGCGTGGTGTTTCAATTAAAGTGTTAAGGTAAATCAACAATTATGAACGCAGTTTCCAGTTTTTATTTTTATTTACGTGATATTCGCTATTTTACTGATCATAGGCAAATTTTTCTTAACATTTTATGTACAGTGGGACTTTCGTGTTTCTTAGTAATTAATTATAATTTTTTTATGTGAACAATTAAGACACTTTAGGTCGGATCACTTAAAACTGCACTTCAAAACGCACGAGGTAGGCCGAACTGCTCACAGCAGCTCCAGTCCTTTCCAGCCCACATCCGCCACCGACCTGCTCATGGACTCCCAATCTCATGGACTGTTGAGCGGAATGGTGGCCACCAAATGCACCTTATGCGAGCGGAATTTTTCCAGTCCCGAACAACTGCTCAATCACATGGACTTGGACCACGACGTTATGAAAACGCCCGACTCTTCGGGGCTCAAACTAACCGTTGACCCGTCCAGTCCGGTCCAGTCGGGAAGACCTGGGCCTTTTCTCGCCTGTTCCCATTGTGATAAGGGTGGTTTCGTATCGGAAGCGGCGAGAGATCAGCATATCAGTTCCAGTCATCAGTCGGCGCAGATATTTTGCGGTTTTTGTCAGCGCAAGTGAGTTTTTTTTAGCATTTAAGCATTTTATTAAGTAAAACGTTAGTTACAAAAACACATAAATTAATTGCTATTTTTGAAAGAATGCCAGAATGCAAAATTATCAAACTAACCTGAAAAAGGCGCAGGAACAAGGGAGGTTTCAACCCGGGCGTATGTTTATTCGGAAATGATGTACACTAGTGTCAAGTGAAGATTTTTGGAATATAGGAAATTAGAATCTGGTTTGTGCAGTTGCTCACTGAATAACAAATCTTAGACGATGATGATAAAAATCATTTTTTTATGCGGAAAACTAATTGCTCAACCCAGTTATGGTTTTTTATAGTGCAATGTAAAGTCAAAGAAAAAAAAACATTATGTTTACAACAATCTTTGACAATCACAAAATCGCCAATTTTTAAATTAAAAATTTCTGTTGGTATGTGTAGGACAAAACTATAACTTTAAAATATTGGCGATTTGGCAATTGCAAAAAATTTCTGTAAGCATGAATTTTCAATTGTCACTGCAGTGGACAACAGAACAGTCACAATTTTGATGTGTAATTACTTTAACATTTAAAAAATCAATCGGCTTCAGGCAAAAGTTAAGCAGTTTTCTGCTTCTTTTTAATAAGCCTATGTTTATTTCTCACCAATCAATATTTAGATAGATGAAGTTTTATTGCACAAATTACGAGTTGCAACTGTATAGTACAATATTTAAAATAGAAAAAACAAACAGAAAGTATCAAAAAACATTTCACCATCAAAAATTGTCCATATCAAAACAACATAATTTGCGACTTTAACAAAGCATACAAAAAAATTAAAAAAAAATTTTTTTTGAAAAATTATTGTTAGTAAAAGTTTATTAGTAACTTTAATTTGTTGCAAAAGTTTCCTAAAAAGTTGATAAAATAGTGTGGTAATACCAAAAATAGATAATAAAGGAACCTTTATAAGGTTTCTTTATTATAGGTATAGACGAAACGATTACTATGGAAAATTACTAGTAAATTAACCGATTAATAGTACACTTATAATAAAAACGGCTTAAATTTAGATTCGACGACGTTCAGCAACTGCAAAAACACACTCTCCAAAGTCATTCGGTCCATGAGTTGCAGGTCGGTGGGCAGTTGATCAACCGACGCACCGACTCCGGTGACCCTCGTTACGTCTGCCAACACTGCGATAAGAGTTGCGAGAGCATCCTCTCTCTCCACAAACACGTCGCTTCTTGTCACGAGAACGCAGAAGTAAATTTATTTACTTGTTTGTTACCTATGCTTTATTATTTTTGTAGGACGGTTTAGACTGGATTTTTTGCTTAATAAAAGTTTTTGACGGGAGGAAAAGAAATTAACAACGGAATATTGTCTGTCGATGATTTAGATTTAGTATTTTAATTTTCATATTTATATTTAATAATTAAAATTAATTGTTTGTTTTGACACACCATACACCGAAACATACACCAAATAGTTATATTAAAAAACTATCGATCATGTTTTGCAAATATTTTCCTGCTTCACAAATTACATAAAAATGAGGTAAACATGGCGGCTTTTTTTACAATTAATCATAAATATATCGACTTAACAACTAATCATTTAAATTATAATCAAAGTGTCGAAGTTAAAATAAAAATACGTAAGTCATTTCTTATGTTTTCTTCTCTTGCGTATCGGAGTAGAAATTTATAGAGTTTAGAATGTCTTAAAACATAATTTTTTGCTATTTTTATTCGATATCTTATTTTTTTGGGTTTAAAATATTTCAATAAAGTTGCAAAATTTTGTAAGGTAAAATATATTTTTTTCGTAAAAATATTAAAATCAGTCACAAAATGTGTGACTCTGTCTGTACTATATGTTTTACACATTTAATGCCTTAAATTAATTTTTTCAATTAAATAACTCGTTTTTTGAGGAAGAAGAATCGCGCCAGGAGCAACCTGACTCCACTGCGCCAACCGGATCATTCGTGTGCAGTCGCTGTCATACAGAATTCCCAGACTTGTCCACTTTTAGCATTCATATGCGCCAGCATTTAAATCAAGACAGCGAAGAAAACACACCCCCACCTTTAAAAGTAACTAAATTTTAATATAATTTGAATTTTGAATTATTATCTTAAAAACAAAACATTATTGCGACCCGGTAAGTACGGGTTCCAAACCTGCCGCCACAGGCTTACGATACATAAGGCGCAACAAATTTCACTTGGCACAACACGAGCTAGTCGTGGTTCTACCCTCCGATATCATGCTCAGAAGCTCCAGCTGTTTAAAATGGAAGAAGCTCCGGAGCTCCGCCCCAGAATTTCGGGCTTATTTAAGTTTCAAATATGCTTTAAATTATTCTATTTGCAATTTAAAGTTATGTTAATTATTTTTATTAATTTTTGAAAAAAAAAATTAGTTTACAAAAAATTTTTATTAAGTAATCTATAGCATTTCTTTCTACTTATTTACAAAACCAGTACAAAAATAGAGTTGGACTCCGCTCTGGAGCTTCAGAGATCGAAGCTCCAAAGAATATAACTAGTACGAGGTACAGTAAATCTTATCTTAATCTTGACCGCAGGTGAAAACCTGCGGATATGCATAGGAAATAATATATAAATCTGCTGAATGAAATCGCAATTTTGGTGCGTAAGTTTGCTAGATACTAGACCCAAATTCCAAAAACGCAAATCAGGAATTCCATTTAGATGCCGAAAGTGTCCGCCTGCGAGCTGTGCGGTTTGGAGTGCAAGACCCAGCTGGAGCAGGACCAGCACGTGGTCGGCCACTACCTGCAGAAGGAGGCCAACTACCTCTGCGCTAGCTGCCGGAAAAGTTTTGCCGTACCCGACGAACTCCAGAAGCACCTGTTGGAAGTTCACGCCCTTCACGTTTTCAAATGCGCCTTGTGCAAGGAATTGTTCGACTCCCGAGTGGATATTCAAGTAAAATTAAAAAAAAAACGTGTAGGATAACTGACTTATGTTCGGCCAGCCTTAATTTCGAAAACCGAGTGTTATTTTTGTAATGTGTAAATATATAAAATGAACTGCGCATGGATAGATAAATAAAATGGAGATCTTTCTATCCATACGCAGTTCATCTTTGTGCATGGAACAAAATAACAGCCGGTGGCGAAACTAAGGCTGGCCGAATATAAGTCAGCTATCCTAGATGTATATAAAGGGCGAGTAAACTCAGGTTATTGCCTATGCGAAGTTTCAATTTCAGTTTGTATTCATAATTAGGCTTAGGCAGATATGAAAATCCTAATTAAATTATTTTAAATTTAAAAAATCGATAAAGAAATATTAAGTATTATGGGAGGATAAAAACGTGATAGCTAAAGAGTTTGACTCGGCTCTAATGCCTCGTACCCTCGACTCTAGCGACCATCATAAATCGTTGTCGTAATCTATGTTAAAAAATTTATCAAAGCAGTTTTACAGGTACCAAAATAATTTTACTTACTCGTTACGAATACCAAAACAATTTGACTTTATGCGGTTATGATAACTTGGAACTAGGGATGTGCCCAAGATCCACCTCCACATCTGCATCTGTGGACATCCGCACTATTTTTGACATTCGCCGCAGCATCCGCACCCCCGGATTTTTAACTGACGTCCGCGGATTTTTTTGCTTATCGCTTATTGCTTGCTTATCGCGCAGTTTCTTATTTTTACTTCTAAAGTTACCCACTTCCAAATTTTTTTATAGATTTTTAACCCCCAGAAGTTTTTCGGTCTAAAAGAATGTTTTAACAATAGGAAGCTCAAAAATACAATTAAAAACTATTGTTTATCTAAAATTAGCATTTTTCTTTTTTAAAATTACAAACGAAATTGGTAAAAATGCGCTCTAAAATAAAATTATATTGTAAGAATGCATTTAATAGATATCCGCATTTGCATCCGCATCCGCAGATTTTCGGTTTTACAAATCCGCATCTGCATTTGCATGCACGGATGTCGCAAATTATCTTTGACTACATCCCTACGTGGAACAAAAAATAGCGAATTTAAAGTTTAAAATTGGAAACACGGAGTAGTTTTTGATCACCTCGTTCAAACCTAAAACTAAGACTTAGAAGCCTAAACCAATATTTTAAGCTTCCATTTTCGCGACGTTATTTTTCTCACTACTCAGTATGCGTCACTTAATGTAAAATATTGCGTGCGCCACAAATTTACCTCGGCCTAACTAATATCTCGCAGGAATTATTGATTGCACGAGTATTCTGCCACTCAGCCGTCATATCGTAGTAGGATTAGGCAGAACACTAACAGACACATGTTTATTATTTAATTAATTGAAATATAAATCGCAACATATGTTAATAAAAAGAGCTAAACTAAATTCCATCAGGGCGAAATTGTGGGGTGGTGAAGTAACTATTGGTTTTTCGAGAAAATATTTCGTTAGGGGAACACGTGACGCAATTTAATAATCATGGGTGACGCGGGAGCGCCATGGGACGATTTAGCCCCGCGCCGCCACGCCAACCATAATTAGAAAACGTAGGTAAATTTTGAAATTCATGTTCATCTTCTTCTTCTTCTTATAATAATTATTATTATTCTAACGCTCAATTCTTAAAATCGATATTCCTCCTTCGTTACTGATTGATCAAAAATAAACATGGGCTCATTGGAAAGAAGAAAGAATTACGCAACTTTTTTAAGATCCACTTTTTTGATTTAGGTCCTTGTTATCGATTTATTTATCAAAATAATAAATTGAAAAATAGCAAAATAAAAACTCCTAACCGCACAATAACAGCCCTTTGGCAACAATAAAGATTGTACAGAGCAGACAGCAGACAGCTCATGAAGAATGAAGACTCAAACAGACATAAAGAATGTCGACAAACTTTTCACATTGTAATGTTAACGAAAAATAGTTTTTAATTGATAATATTAAAACTGTTAAACATTTTGGCAACGGATTGATTATTTACATTTGTCATTGAGCAGCTAATACTATATTTTATTAGGTTACTTGTTTAATTTGATTCAAAAAAGTGGTAGACTAGCCTTAGAAAATGCTCTAAGAATAGAGTAGGAAAAAGGGGCGATTTCTCCCCGGGCGTGTGTTCACAGAGAAAAAATGTGGACTAGTCTGAAATGGACATTATGTGCACAATAAAAAATTTGTATTTGATTTAACCAGCTGCCCACTGAATAACAATTTGTACCATACGATAGTAATTTGTTTATACGTTGAACTAATTACACAGCATTGTTGCATTTTTTTAGTCTGATGAAATGACAATTCAAAAAATCATACTTACAGCAATGTTTGACAAGCGCGAAATCGTCACTTTTTTAAATTTATAGTTTGTTCTTACAAATACAAATATAACTGTCTAATTGAAAAAGTGGCGATTTCGCACTTGTTAATCATTGCTGTAAGTATGATTTTTTCGATTGTCATTTCATCAGACAAAAATTGCAACGCTGTGTAATTAGTTTAAGGTATAATAAATTTATTATCATATGGTAGAAATTTTTATTTAGTGGGCAGCTAGCCAAATCAAATACAAATTTCTTATGGTGCACATAATGTCCAACTCAGACTAGTCCATATTTTTCTGTCTAAACACACGCCCGGGAAGAAATCGCCCCTTTTTCCTGCTCTATTCTTAGAGCATTTTTAAGGATAATTGCTAGCTACATTACCACTGATATATTGTTTTAATTTTTCTCCGCCCGCGCGTTTATTTTTTATTTCTTCTTGACGGAGAGCGGCACGCTTTAAGTTTTAGTCTAAATAAATTTAGCTATAGGTTTGTGTACAAAAGTACTTATTAATTAATTGCGAGACATAAACTTTACAACTAATTTTATTTGCTACAAAAAATAATAAGATCAACTATTCAGAAAACTCGAAAATGAACATATAATTAAGCGGTAGAAAAAATTTTCACGAATCATTAGTAATTTTTGCCAAAAATTAAACATGTGCAATATGGGGCCGTTCAAGCAGTAAAGTTTAGAAGGTACTATATTTCTCTATTAAAACGATCTCTCTCTTTATCTACCTATCTATCTCTCTCCTTATCTACCTTTATTCAATATTCAACTGTTTTAATTTTAGGTTCATTTTGCCGTCGTTCACTCCAAACAGAATAATCACTGGCGTTGCCGCAGCTGCAACGCCGTGTTCGAGTCTGAGGATCAGTTCAAAGTCCATATGGAAGTGGTCCATATAAAACGGACTCTGCTGGACGAGGTGTGGAGTTTGCTCAAGTGCGGTCCGGACTTTTTGCACTCCTGCTTCGTCTGCCTTCAAAATTTCACCACAGTCCACGACCTGAAGGAGCACATGAGCAAGCACAGCCTTTTCAACTGCCCATTCTGCCCTGAAAACTTCAGCGTGGAGTTCCTGTTCGAGAAACACATGGACTCCGCTCACCCTGGACACAGCTACACCCTCCCGCCGCGCAAACCGTCCAGTACGCAGTTGTCCTCGCTGGCGAATCACTCCGCGGATTTCACGGTGGATCCCAAGAAGCGATTCCTTATTTCGACTTTTGGCCTGACGGGAATGGACGGCTTGGTATTTCCTCAGCAGGTGATTGATTGATCTTGTTTTTACATGCTTAAGTAGCGTTGTATATATAGTGCAATCAAGGAATAGTACGTTATACAGTTATAGCTTTTAAAAGTAAAAAAATCAGTGTTCTTCATATCTTTTGCGCCAAAATGCACATTTGGATTTTGATTTTTTTAAAATTTTTTGGTAGTATAACAACAATTAATACTTGCTGTATATGCTAGTATTTATTGATAGAAATTCTTGATTTTGTTAAATTTTAATTTGTTAATCGAGTTAGGCAAAACTAAAAATGACCATTTTTTTATAATTAAATTCAAGTAGTCACGATTTTTTGCAAAAATATAACGGAACAATTTTTTCTTAGAATCAAAAACCCTAAATAGAAATATTACAGGCCCTAAATGAGACGAACCTTGAAAGAAAACCATAATTAGGGTTTTTACAGGCCTTTAGCGGGACCGCTTTTGAAAAAAATCACTAATTAGAACTACAAAGTACCGTATCTAGTTGCAAGCATATATAACACAAGAGAATGTTCCACTATGCAACAAATTTTTGACCAGAATTTTGGTAGAAAATTCGCACCTTCGAACTTGTGTGCAAGTTTTATATTGCCATTTGCTGCTAGTTTTCTTACGCTGCGATTTTTAACACAGTGTTATTTTTCTTGCTGTGGGGACTGCGACTTCTTTCGCACTCAATACTGCTTTATTTGCACTGCAAGTCTAGCTGCAGAACAAAAAAAATAAAAACAAAGCGGAGCGAAAATTTTGTGTTTAAATAAATAAAAGTTTTTTTGACGTTAAAATGTGAAAACTTTTTAGTTTTAATGAGATAAAGCAACTTTCCAACGTTTTAAAATTAAATAAAACAAGTTTCGAAGTGTTTTACTCCATTGAAAATGACTACCAGCGTCTGTATTTTTTTGTTGTGCAGCCAGACTCGCAGTGCTAAAATAATCGCAGAGCGAATAAGGCAGTATTGAGTGAAAAAGAAGTCGCAGCCCCAGTGCAAGAAAACTAACTTTGTGTTAAAAATTGCAGCGTAAGAAAACCAACAGAAAATGGCGGATTTCTGCTAGAAAAGTCGTACACAAGTTCGAAACTGCGACTTTTCTAGAAAAAATTTGTTCAAGAATTTAGTGTACAGTCGCACATTCTCTTGTGTTATATTCTTCCTAGTTGGAGTGTTTATTAGGGCGTACCCAAATTAGGGCAGTAAGTTTCTTTGAGTCATACTTGTTGGGGGGGGGGGGGGGGGGGGGGGGGGGGGGGGGGGTGGGGTGGGGGGGGTGTGTGGGGTTGGGGGTCGGGGGGTAGGTCGGCTTCCCCGAAGCCTTTCTGAAATTTCAAATGGTTCGGAATTGTCCGATCGTTTCCTGTCCGGACAGAGTTTAAAGATGTTTTAGGGTTTATGGAGCCGAGTTAACTTGGAGCCAAAGATAAGGAATTTAGAGCCGTAAGTGGGGAACTTGGAGCCGTTAGTTGGGAACTTGGAGCCGAGAATAAAAATCCCTAAAACGTTTACCTAAGCGTCCAAACAAAAACTAAATCTAAGCCCAAACCAATTTTTTTCTTAAAGACTTTAAGTTCCTATTGTTCGTGGTTTCAAGTTTCCAAAAATTTTCGATGGCTCCAAGTTCCCGGCTTGTGGCTCTAAAGACTCTGTACCATTACTACAGTCACAATTATTTTAAATTGATTGTGAGTTCATTCTGCTATAAAAGGCGATATGACTCATTTTTTTCTACGAAGCAGGCAAACGTAACGGTTAATTTTAGCTTCATTTTGTCTCTATTCGGCTGTTCTTTCTTATCAAAAATATATTATGCTGTTATTTCATTAAAATTTGGATAAAAAACAATGACCACAACCACTTGAGGCATTCCTAATTGTTAGTCCATAACTTGGGTTTTTTGCTTGTTTGTTTCAGTTAGGCAACGCGAATCACTAAAAAAAGCCTCAACAAAAATTTTTAGAAGAAAATATTACTGAAAGTGTTTCAATAAGTGTTTCTAAAAACTAGTAAAATAATAAGATTTATGATTTTTAGACGTCCATCCACTATTAGGTGCTTCAGTGTCTTGCAAACAAGATGGAAGTTTTTATTGTCAATGGCCGAGCATCCCAAATGTATTCATGGAAACAGCGGTAAAAACAAATTTTTATGGGTTTTTAGATTTTTTTAAGAGTCAGTGACATTTAAATATTTTTTTTGTTTTTTTTTTGAAAACTATTGAGTGAATTGGTCTTTTTTTAAATTTCCTTTCTGAATAAAGAACTTCCGCTAATCATATAATTTATTTAAAATGGACACAACGATTTTCATTATATTTGAAATATGATTTTAGTAAAAAAAAATTCTTGATTTAAATCGTTTAAAGGCATATTTGAAGGGTTTTTTTAATACGTAAATATCGGCGGGGCCGGATATACTTATATGATTAGCGGTTTATCTAGATTCAATCTTCTCGTTTAAAGGCTAAAACTCCATCTATAACTTTCACAATAGACACCAACTCTTCTGATGAAACTGAAAATATTTCCAAAAATATTTTTGTTAAAAATATTGTGATTTCACAATCTTTTAAAATAATAAAACTTAACGGTATATTTGGATTTCAAATAATAAAATCAATTGAACTATTTTAGCCCGGATTTCCTGTAGAGAATAACAGTCTGGTTGAATGCCAAGGCTACCGAACTTATCCGGTGTGCTATCCCCGTTTGGCGAACGTTATAGTGGAAACGGTGGAGCAGGAACCCCAAACCCTCGCCAGTTGTTCATCCTATGTTGGCTTAACAAGTAAGCATATATATGGGCAATAAGGGCGAAAAGGGAGGAGAAAGTGAGAGGTTAAACCCCCGAAAAATCACGAAAATGGCGACACCTCCTAATTTTTGGAACGTCCGAGTATT
Source organism: Microlaimidae sp. YZB2_3 (assembly GCA_030248175.1). NCBI lineage: Eukaryota > Metazoa > Nematoda > Chromadorea > Desmodorida > Microlaimidae > Microlaimidae sp. YZB2_3. Next base: position 20,109 of record JASAMX010014095.1, on the reverse strand, counting down.
TAAAATGCTAAAAATGGGGTATTTGTGGAATACCCCCCCAAAAAAAAAAAAATTGTCCCAGAGCAGGAACCCCAAACCCCCGCTAGTTGCTCACTTTATGTTGGCTTTACAAGTATGCACATGGCTTTAGGTGGGCAAAGGAGGGAGATTGATGGGGGTTATATCCCTGAAAATACCGAAACTGCAGCCACCACCCCCTCCCTAAGATTTGGGGGGTTCCAGTATTAAAAACAATAAAAATAAGATATTTGGGGATACCCCTAAAAAACTTTTCAGCCGCCGTTAGCTAGGCGCTGATCAGCAAATCAATCATGACAACAAATTAAAAGCTTGTAAAAAATCGACTTAGTGGTATCAACATAATGTTAATACAACAAGTAAACGTACTATTAGTAAAGCACAACTTCATAAGCCTTATATAGGTAAAATGTGTTCTAGTATATTTGCTACCAAGAAATTGAATTGAAATAAATATATGCACAACGAAAGTGTCGGACAAGTCTTACATCAGGAAATAAGAACACAACACAGCACCAAATTAAGTTTTATAATAAATTTACTTTAAGAAAATTGAAAACAAAATTCAAAATTACATAAATACTTAACATTACTTATTTTATGTATTTTGGGATTCCGTTTTCAAAATCATGTTGTTATGATTGATAAACAAAAATAATAAGCATTGCAATTAAAAAAATATTATATTAAGAATAGATTTTTTTAATTATAACATAATAACAAAATATACCTGATATTTTCATTAAATTTTATCGGAGAACTATTAATTAAAAACATTTCTACGAACAAAAATCCTATATCTTCAAGAGATTACTACTCCTTTAATAAAATATCTATCTATACTTGAAATTTGGTATTTGTGCTTTTTGATACGAAGCTACATTTTTTTAAAAATTTTCGTCCGATTGGCCCAGCCCAGCATTAAAAGAGCACTGTCACAAATCAAATTCCTATATCGCCCGAAACGGACTGCTCCTTTAATACCAAAGCTACCTAACTCAAATTCGGGATTTGGAGTGCTTCACTACAAGACTACAACATTTTTAAAATTCAGCTCGATTGGTTCAGTATTAAAGGAGCAGTCCGGGTTGGGCGATATAGGATTTTGATTTGTGACAGTGCTCCTTTAAAGGAGAAGGTCTCTTCGGGTGATATATAGGACTTTGATTCCTTAATTTTCTAAATTAAAAGAATTTTTTATAGAAGGCGCCCTGGCTTCTTTGATAGCGACTGTGTGTCTCGTTGTGATTTTGCTAACTGTGATGTTGGTATTGGTGGCGTATTACTTATCGAAACGGAAGGACAGTATAAAAATCAACGACCCAGCCCCCGTTTCTTATCACGCGAAAAAAAGTAAAATTTGGACTGTGCCACCGCCACCCCCGCCGATATCCTACTCGGAAAGCAATTTCGACGAGAAGAAATACGCCAACGGCTAAATCCATAAATCAATAAATCAATAAATCGATATATCTCATTTGTGTTATGCAACTGCGGTCTTGACTGTTGCCCCATCGACCCAAGATTTTTAAATGTTGTAAACTTTGCCAGTACGTGAACATTTTTGTTGCTAGTTTTAAATGGCGATTTTATTGGGCTTCGCATTTAAACTGTGAAATAACCTCTAGCTGCATTATAGGAAAAGAAGGTAGTATTTTGTTTTTGTGCTCTGTTAATAGGGCGTGTGAATGAAGCAGCAGGTACAGCAGTCAAAAGCTAAACTTGAATCTAGGTTTATATAGGATTTTTTGTCAGTTAATTGGTATATTAAAGTCGTATAATAAAAATGTTATTTTGTCGAAAGATGAAACAAATTAGTGTATTTTGTGCCGAAAGCATTGTCTGGACTAAAGCAAATTTTGAAATTTATTTAGCGGAAATAGTGTAGATTCGAAACAAAAAAAAATCCGCTGCAGATATGGAATTTAAATTATACTTTAACTCTTTATTATAATAAAATATGGGGAATTAGAAGCTAATAATGCGGACTGGCAGCCGGAAATAAAGAACTTAAGCCCAAAATTTGAAATCACTAAAATTAACCAAGCTAGAGCCTTAGCCTAAATTTAAATCAGATGTGCAGCATTTGGAATCAAAAATTTAAAATCATTAAACTTATGCATATATTTTTTTATTTTTTGGGCTTTAAGTTCACAAATATTTTCGACCGCTCCAAGTTCATTTATGACAACAGTACCCCGTACCTAGCAGGTGCCATGAGCATTCGTTTATATTAGGGGCGTTCTTTTTCATGAACGATAAACTATTTAAAAAATATATATATTTAAATTAAATTATAATAAATTTTAAAGTTACTTGTTTATTTTTATTGCAAACTTATAATTTGTATGTATGAATTTAAAATTTTTGTTCCTTTTTTATGTTTGAACAACTGTCATTATTTTATTATTTTAAACTATACGTTAGGCAGTAAAACTCTAACATTATTCTAAAATTTATCAAATCATTCGTAAATAGTTTTTTTGTAACCTAAATTTTCTTACAGCACACATTTTTATTACGAAAAAAGTTTGATTATAGAATTAAATTGATTATGCTTTTTGAATAATAAAAAATGTTTAAAAAGAGATTAATAATGATGATATTGTTTTGCGTGTCTATGTAATATTCTGCAATGTTTTATTACAAAAATCGTTCTACTTAAAAGAACTTCTGTTTTTCACCAACATTATTTGTATTCTATACCTAAGTAAAATTGGGAAGATTCGTTACTTTAGCACTAGTGTTTATGATTCAAAAAGACGGTCCATTGTATTTACCTATTTTTTTTTGCTATCGAGTGATTTTTTTAAAGTACATTGTTTTATCAGAATATCGTGTAAGTACTTAATTTCGTCGATTTTTAACCAAAATATTTATGATTTTTATATAGGGTTTTGAATAAAGCTTATGGAAAAACAAACTAAACTTAAAATTACATAATTTACTCAATTTCTTAGCTATTTCTAATATTTGTACATGTAATTTGGTTGGCTGAAATTTTTGTGATTTATTTTAAAGAAGTTTTATTGAGAAAAAATAAGTAAAAAAAGCAATTTTGCACAGGACCGCACCTTTTAGTTTATGATTTGTCTATTGGCCTATTTCTGTTGTTAACATCGTTGCAATATATATTGATGTGTTCGTCGTACAATAAAATTTCGAAAAATATGAAGCTTTCATAATGTTTTCGTTCATTGTCTATTATTGTACACATGGACCAAAATAATAAAAATAAAAATTTTAGTTAAGAAAATCTAAAAATTTTCAAATAATTTAAATATATTGTCAATATTAAAAAAATCAAAAACCCGATAGTTTTTTTTCGATCCATGTAACAATATGTACAATTTGATTTAGGGTCGATGGAGCCTAGAGAACTTGGAGCTGGAACTTGGAGCCAAAAATAGGGAACTTGGAGCCGTAAGTTGGGAACTTGGAGCCAAAAATAGGGAACTTGGAGCCGTAAGTTGGGAACTTGGAGCCAAAAATAGGGAACTTGGAGCCGTAAGTTGGGAACTTGGAGCCAAAAATAGGGAACTTGGAGCCAAAAATAGGGAACTTGGAGCCGTAAGTTGGAAACTTGAAGCCAAAAGTAGGAAACTTGGAGCCATAAGTGGGGAACTTGGAGCCTTAAGTAGGGAACTTGGAGCCAAAAATAGGGAACTTGGAGCCTTAAGTAGGGAACTTGGAGCCAAAAATAGGGAACTTGGAGCCGTAAGTTGGGAACTTGGAGCCTTAAGTAGGGAACTTGGAGCCAAAAATAGGGAACTTGGAGCCTTAAGTAGGGAACTTGGAGCCAAAAATAGGGAACTTGGAGCCGTAAGTGGGGAACTTGGAGCCTTAAGTAGGGAACTTGGAGCCAAAAATAAAAATCGCTAAAACGTGTACCTAAGCCTAAGCGAAACCTAAATTTAAGCATAAACCATTTTTTTCTGAAAGGCTCCAAGTTCCCATTGCTCGTGGCTCCAAGTTCCCAAAAATTTTCGATGGCTCCAAGTTCCCTGCTTGTGGCTCTAAAGACCTAGTACCTACAATTTCGTAACAAAAATTATATCGGCAACAAGTAATAAAAATATTGCTTTTTTAGTATGAAATTAAGAATTTTTGCTTCACTATGGTTAGGTTGCAAGAAAACTTATAATAAACATAAAATCTGCTACATACCACAGTAAAAGTTTTATCTGTGTGTAGAAACTCCTGTAATTTTTGCAAATATTTTTTATAGGCAAATTATCTAGTGAATGTGATTAATTTAAAAGACTGATTAATTCGATTTAGTATAGTTTTCTCGGGAGCATACACTGTATACCATGTTGTTGAAACAAACTTTGTGAAAATGACTAATTGCAGTTATAAACCCGTTCCCGTGAAGGCTTTTTCCCCCGCTACAACCGTGAAACCTTCTTAGGACAAAGGTAAAACCTTCGTCTCACGGTGGTGGTATTTTCGTATGACTAATGTCTTACTTACGTAAACCTTACCGCGGTAAACTCTACGCATGACCTAAGTCGTACTTCCGTCATACGTAATTTTTTTGCGCGAATAGTGCCCAGTAAGCGAGCAAATTGAAATGGTTAAAGCTGTACGGTAACAATATGCAAATTTTTGCTACATGAAATATTCTATGTAATACACTGTATGCGTGATAAAAATCTGCATATTGCCATCGTACCGTTTTAACCATTTCAATATGCTCGCTCACTGGACACTCGCGCATGACGGAAGTATGACATAGGTCGCACGAACGTTTCACGGTTGTAACCGAGGAAAAGGCAATTACGGGACCGGGTTAAAAAAATATAGACGGATCACATTGTGGTGTGTAAACTCAACCGTGGTTAACATTACGTACCATCATGGTACGTAATGTTAACCCTGGTGATAGTGACAGATAATAGTTATTGCTGTTGACACACCCAACATGCGGACACAACATTTTTATGGTTATCTTCTTTTTTCTTTTTTTTAATTTTTGTCTGAATCATTTTTTTATTATGTTCGTGGCAAACTTGCGATTGTCAGAGATTGCTGTGAACATGATTTTTTATTTACTATTTCATCCAAATATAGAAGAACTATAACTTAGTTGTGGTTCATTGAATAAAATAATGATTATTTAAATTCTATTTTTCAGTAAACGACTGCAAAAACCAGGGCCCTTTTTTCATAGACGTTTTTAAATTTTAATTTTACTGCGCCTACTTTTTGTAAATTACATGATACAGGATATAAGACACAGCAAATATTAATCGGTCAGCGGAGATGAAATGACGTGGTTGCGTCTAATCAGCGCAGAGCAGTGCGCGGAGATGCTCCCCCTGGATTACAAGTCGAAAAAATTTTATTGTTTATTTTACAAAAAAATAGGCGGAGATTTGTAAAGTGAGAATTTACAAAGGTTTTTATGAAACAGGCCCTTGATGATGCTAATTTCTCGTAGTTCACATACGTCACTTCAGACCAGTCTACATTTTTTCTGTTCAAACATATAAGCCCGGGATAAAATCGCCCTTTTTTCCTGCTCTATTCTGGGGGAATTTTTAAAGCTAGTTTTATTTAGGATACTTCACTTTTTAAACACAAGTGATCCAAAACTAGTGGTTTAACTGAGGCAAAAAAACAACGGTCAGTGAGTTTTACAAATATATATTTCTAAAAATTTTAAAATAAATATATCGGGTGCCTTTTAAATTAAATTCATTCTATAATTTTTGTATATTTGTGGGAGGTCACTACTAATATGGTTGCGAAAACCACGTATTTCAGCGAGGATCCGTATGCTGCCGCGCCTGATAGAGAATATTTAGGTACTTACTCTTGTTAATGTTGAAATCCAAGCTGTGGATTACTGGAAATAAAAACAGTGTACCATCAAGAAATGCCGACTGGACGCAGTTGTCTCTTTTTCCGCATATAAGTTTTTTACAGTGAAAAAACCAAAATGAACGAGTTTATTTGTGTGATATATGATTTTGAAATGCTTGATAGTTTTTTTCACTATGTCATGTTATTTAGATGCGGTTGTTATTCTAACACTTTTATATAAGTGAAAGTATACATAAGAAATATATTTTCGCTTAAGGCCGAATATGAAAGGCCAAACAAATGGCACTAATAGTATAACCAAAGAATACGCATAACAATATTAATATAATATTACTGTTTTCGTGTCTCCCCTGGGACTCGATCTTGCAAGCTTCAGCACGCTAGACTAGAGTGTTCTGCCACTGCGCCACGACCTCGACATATCCAAACATTTGTTTTGTTTTCTACAAAAAATCTAAAAAATCTCCGTTTTTGTTTTCTGAAAAATGTTTCAAAATTCTTTTGAATTTCTTAAAGAAAGAAAAAAACTTTATTTTTACCAATTAAAAAATGTTTAAACAAAATTATATAAAATTTTAAGAGTACAAAAAACTTTTAGGTGGAAAAACCTGTTTTAACTGTTTTTCTTGCAAAAATATCAAACTACGATGTTCCATTTGTAAACAAAGTTTTTATTGCTCACATGAATGTCACCAGGAAGACTGGAAAAGTGGTCCTCATTCAGAAGAATGTAAAGTTTTCACAAAGGTAACTTATATTCACCGGCTCAAATAGAATTTGACTTTGAGTTTTCAATACAAATTAAGTTTGATATTTACGAGCTTAGGGGTCTAATGAGGGTTTTGCGGGTTTTTTGAGCGTTTTTATCTATATAAAGATATCGGTGCATGTTTTTATTTTTTATCTGGCTTTGATTCTTTGTATTGGCCTTGGTTTGCTAAATGAATGTAATGCTATCGCAATTTTATTTTGTTTATAAGATTTTTCTTAAAATAAACACTAAATTAAAGTGAACTCACTTTATCTTCCAAAATAATATTAAAATAAAGTTTAGCTTACGCCTGAAGAATTGAACGAGATGAAATACGATGGTTCATGGTCAATTCAAACAGACGTGAGGATGATGGGAAGGATATTAGCAAAGAAATTAAAGTAATAAAATATAATGTGTGTTCAGACTACAACTGCCTAAAATAACTTAACCCGGTGAAAAAACTACCATTCTTCTACTGTATAATTGCTTACTGGAACATTTTTGCTCGTATTTTTGCATTCTATTGCCAACGACTGAAAAAATGCGTATCCACTATTTCTTTATAGCGTGTGTTTTTTTCGCGGGGATGTGGCTACTCAAAGTATGGACAAAAAATTAAATTTTGTAGTTTGTGTCCGTAAGAATGCAATGATGTGCACAAAATAAACCACCGACCACAAACCGACCAAGGGAAAATTACAAAATTTAGCGTTGCTGTCCATACTTTTTAGAAAAGTCACATCCCCGCGAAGAAAACACACACTATAGGCACCTTGCACTGAAACTTAAAATAAACATTAAATATGGAACACACAAACATTGAGACTGTACGGAAAATACCGTAATCATGTAAATGTTTTTTTAAAAAAAGACGAAAGGCGAAAGACGAAACCCTAGGGTGTTTAATAATGACATCACACTGATTATGTATGTTGATTTATATTAGAAATTGTCTGTTTTAAAACGTGTAATTAAGATTTGCATGTAAAAATAAAAAAATATATGGCTGCAGATGTTATAATAAGCGGGTTATTTCTCGTCATTGCCGCCACTAATCAATAATCAGGGAAGATTCGCATGATTACGGTTTTTTTCCGTTCAGTCTCACTCAATGTTTGTGTGTTCTATCTCTTATGTTTATTTTAAGTTTCAGTGCAAGGTGCCTATAGAGGAATAGTGAATATTGCTCCAAAAACATAACGAAAACAGCTGGAAAGCGAAAACTCACAGAAAAAAACGCTCAAAAATAAAATTAACCAGAGAAAAATAATTTACTGGAAGAATTTCTATTCTGTTGATATTTGATATAACTAAACAGCATATTATCGTCGTCAACAAGTATAATGATGAAATACGACATTCAAAAAATCGCATTTTCCAGTTAGCTTTTGGTTTAAAATTTGCCTCGTTTTTCCAGAAACATCATTTGTTTTTTTTAGGGACGGCGGTGTCTCCACTTCGTACTCGGGTTATCCCAAAGGTTTTAACGTAAGAAAACTAGACGACTTGATGTCCCACATCGACGAAATTGAAGAGGTACAACTGCCCATTGATCCAAAATTAAGAAAATAAATATTTGAAACATCAACATATTTAATTTTAAGAGAAAAAACTCAACTTTTTTAGAATCGGTGTTAACAGAAAGTTTTTTACCAAATCAACGCAAACAAGTTCTTAGTGTAACGTTGATAATGAAAATAAAGAGATTGTAAACACTTTATTTGAACTTAGGGCCATCTTTAGAAACAGTATCTAAAACAGAAAAAATTTTTAAACATGGCCGGTCATTTTCACCAGTTAGTTTTTGCTCGTAAAATAAATTGTTTTGTTTTTATTTAGGAAGAAAACGTATTGCCAAAATGGAGGCTTTTCCAGAAAACTTATATGGTTCATAATCCGATTTATGCGGCAACTAAATATGAGGATTTTAAAAAATACATCGGGATTATAAGAACGAACGCTTTTGGAATTCACAACTCTCACGTTTACAGAGAAGACAGTGTGATTGGAAAAGGCCTATATTTGCAAAGTTCCCGGTACTAATTTCGTCCTTACCACGGCAAAATGAACCACAATTCGTATAAACATTATGCGACTGTGACTCATTTTAAATTTCAAAAAGCAGTCTATTAACTACAAAATAAACCACAGTCACATGTATTTTATTATGGCCGTGGCTCATTTTGCCGTAGTAACGACGGTTTATTATACGACCAGGGGCCTGTTTCATAAAAACCTTTGTAAATTTTCATTTTACAAATCTCCGCCTATTTTTTGTAAAATACACGATAAAGGTTTTTCGACTTGTAATCTAGGGGAGCATCTGCGCGCACCGCTCTGCGCTGATTGGTCGTAGCCACGTCATTTTATCTCCGCTGACCGATCAATATTTGACGTGTCGTATATCCTTTATCATGTAATTTACAAAAAATAGGCGGAGACTTGTAAAATGAAAATTTACAAACGTCTTTTTGAAATAGGCCCCAGCTTTAAATTATTATATTGCTTGAGTCTGATAATAACCCAGAACAAAATTAATGAAAAATTTTGTTTTTAATAATGTTGAGTGTAACCATAAAAAAATAGAAAGTGACAATTTATTAATCGTAAAAAATTGCTGTGAGTATGTTTCTGTCGACATTTTTTGGACCATGATGCGGGTTTATGAACAATGGCAACAGCCTACTCGGTACTGGGTCTTTAGAGCCATAAATAGGAAACTTGAAGCTGTAAGAAAAAATTTTGGAAACTTGGAGCCGCGAACAATGGAAACTCTGAGTCATTAAGAAAAAAAGGTTTGGGCTTAGATTTAGGCGTCACTTCAGCTTAGGTATAGGTTTTAACGATTTTTACTTTCGGCTCCATGTTCCCAATTTATGACTCCAAGTTCCTCACTTACGGCTCCAAGTCCCCTATTTTCGGCTTTAAGTTTAAGCTCTAAATTTCCTCGGCTTCATACATACATGGGCAAGTTGGTCCGGAGTGGGGGGGGTTAAACCCCAAATTAGGGGGGGGGGTTAAAATCCGAAAAACGCAAAATACCCATATCGTTTTTTTTCTGGAGTGCATTTTACCCATATCGTTTTTCGATTTTGAAGGAAAAATAGGTAAAAAACGCTAATTTTAGGTCAAAAAGCCCTTTTTATTGCATTTTTGAGCTTTTTATTGCTTAAAACATTCATTTTAACCTCAAAACTTAAGTTTGAAGGCAGTTAGAAGTCATTTTAAAGACATTTTTTTTCTTCATTTTTCCAAAATTGGGGGGTTAACCTTTTCTCCCCCCCCCACTTCTGAGTGGGGGGGGGGTTAAACCCCCTTCTCAGAATTTGGGGGGAGTTAACCCCCCAACCCCCTCCCCCCGTGCCCATGTATGGCTTCATAGACTCTAAATCGCATACTCACGTATTTAAACTGCATTATTTGTATTTGCCTATATAAAATAAGTTAGGTACATATTTTTTAGATGGAATCATACATGTGCCATTCCTGATCTCAACACTTATAATATTAATAAAACAATAGTGATGACACCTTCCAATCCGAAATTAAAGATTACTGCAAAGTAAGTATTCATGACTTAAATCAATTAATTAATTAATTAATATTACTAATATTTGCTCATATCATCTTAAAATCTATTTTGTTTTAAAACCAATCAACCACTTGCAAATGTTAAAAGCGCAGAAAATTTTTCAAGTTTCCAAAAGCCACTTTTTTACGAATTGGGTACCCTTCTCTCCCGCCACTTCGCTCCTGGCCCACTTCGCTCCTGGCAAATTTTGTGAACGCATTTTTTGCGACGCCCTTAAAGATGGAAACCCAACATTTTCCTAAGCCTAAGCGAAACCTAAAAATCGAAAATTTTGTGATAAACTTATAAAATTGGCCGAAATAAGCCAAAAGCAAGGTTGGTACCAACAATAAATAATAGATTTTCAAAAATTTCCTGAGCGCGAAATTGGTCGAGCGAAGTGGCGGAAGCTCCCCTTTTTTACATATAATCAAAATACCAATTTAGATTGTAACAACGAAAAAATTTTCGAATCGCCAAATAAAAACTTAGCTGCAATATAAATATATTAAGTCCTTTTAAAGCAGAATTGTAAGCGAGCCGGGCCGGGCTGAGACCCTAAGCAAACTCTAAGCTAAGCTTAAGCTAAGCCTTAGCAAAACTTAAATTCGAGCAAAACTCAAGCCTAAATCCTAACCGAAACCTAAGCCTAAGCAAAAGCTAAGCTAAGTCTAAACCTAAGCAAAATATCTAAGCCTAAGCAAAATCTAAGCTAAGCCTAAGCAAAACCTAAGACTAAGCAAAATCTAAGCCTAAGCAAAACCTAAGCTAAGTCTGAGCAAAACCTAAGCCTTAGCAAAATCTAAGCTAAGCCTAAGCAAACCCTAAGCCTAAGCAAAACCTAAGCTAAGCCTAAGCAAAACCTAACTCCTCTCTTGTCAATTTTGGGGTAGGTTTTGGCCCTTCTCGACCGGGGCAAGGCGAAAAAATTCCCCGCCGGTTCGATCCGGGCCAGGTTGTCCATATTACGGCCTGCTTACAATTTTGTGTTAGAAAACATTTACATTTATTTTTTGTCGGTGCTTTTTGCGCCGTATGGGTTAAAATTAAATAAAATCAATAAGTAAATTGGTATTTTAGTACATAAATAATCAAAATACGACGAATTAAATTAATAAAATAAACTTTGAAACAAAACAGAAATGCGTTTTATACGCAAAAGTCCGTAATGGAGGAATACTTGAATACTTGAATTTGTGGGTTGACTGCTGCGTTTCTGGGTTTTGTCGATCCTCATTTAGACCCCAAATGAAATATAATAATTTTGTCAAAATCGCTAAGAATTATTTTTAATGCTTTAAATAAATACTTGCTGCATATTTCTGCATATTTCAGGAACAGCATTTTTCATACGAAATTCTGCAAAAAATTTCATTACATTAAAAAAAAATCGCAAAGATAATGCAGACTTATTTATATAAAATGTAAAATTTCTCTCTTTCAACAGTTAAAATTCTTTATTTATAAAATTTTTAGAAATTTAAATTCGTTATGCATAGACTACGGTTGTCCTGGACTAATATCTTACATTTCCGATCGAAAAAAATCGTTAAAAGATGACTTCTTTTTCACATGTGAATGCCCAGATTGCATTGACTCAACCGGAAATAAATTAAAAAAGCGTTCTGTACAGGTAAAAAATTTTAAAAAAATATCCTATCTTTATTTGTTTTCAGAGTTTTTAAAATGTTTCTACTATATCCAATAAATTATTCAAAAGAATTGATGATTGTAATTCCAATCGACCAAAGTCACGTTAGAAATAATTTGCATAAGCACGGTTTGCACACAGCTGATTGGTCGTTCCATGATGTTTATTTCAGTAATAGTACGTTTAGCAGTTTTTGCGCAGTTTTCCAACAGAAAAATTAAGGTGCTTCGTCACTTGCGAACGTACTTTTACCACACCGTATGCATGCTATGAAGAGCCATTCATAGAGCAGAGTGAGCTCCGGAGCTTGGACTTTAAATCAGTAATTTAAAGCTTATATAACCATGTTTTAAATTATCTCAGTGCAACTTTTAAAACTATTATTACGTTGACTAAAATGAACAGGCCTGGAATTTAAGGAAAGGAGGGTATTTTTTTCTCTGTCTCCAAAAAAATGGTTATCTTAGCTCTCCTTCAGTTATGAGTTGTCACAATCGGTAGCTGTACCAATATTCGAACCCGGGTCTCCTTTCTTGAATTCCAGGCCTGCGTGCTACCACTGCACCATACGGGCTAGTTTTTGATTTACTTTACAGCGCCTCTTATACTCGTCAGTAGTTGTGAGTCATCACTTCAGGAAGGGACGATCCACGTCACATAAGTTTCAAGAAAATTAAGTTGTAAAAATGTCTTTTTATCTCTTAAAGCTGATCTATTTGAATATTATTTACATAGGTGTTTATTTTACTTTCACGTTTTTAAGTCCATAAGCTCGACATTTCAATCAATATAATTTTTGTAGTTTGACTGTAAGAAATGTAAAGAACCTTTTTAAGAAATCTGTTTTAAGCTTTTTTTTTTAAATCTTTTACTCTTTTTAAACTTAGTTATTTAAATATTACATATTGTTTATTTTATTTTACTTTATTAAGTCCGTACAATGCATGGCATTTCAAAACCATTAATATAATTTTTGTAGTTAGGCTGTAAGAAATGTAAAGAACCTTTTTAAGAAATCTGTTTTAAGTTTTTTTTAAAATCTTTTACTTTTTTTAAACCTATTTATTTAAATATTACATATTGTTTATTTTAAATCTTTTACTCTTTTTAAACTTATTTATTTAAATATTACATATTGTTTATTTTACTTTTATTTTATTAAGTCCGTACAATACATGGCATTTGAAAACCATTAATATAATTTTTGTAGTTGGGCTGTAAGAAATGTAAAAAACCTTTTTAAGAAATCTGTTTTAAGCTTTTTTTAAATCTTTTATTTTTTTAAACTTATTTATTTAAATATTACAATTTCAAAACTATTAATATAATTTTTGTAGTTGGGCTGTAAGAAATGTAAAGAACCTTTTTAAGAGATCTGTTTTAAGCTTTTTTTAAATCTTTTACTTTTTTTAAACTTATTTATTTAAATATTACATATTGTTTATTTTAAATCTTTTAATCTTTTTAAACTTATTTATTTAAATATTACATATTGTTTATTTTACTTTTATTTTATTAAGTCCGTACAATGCATGGCATTTGAAAACCATTAATATAATTTTTGTAGTTCGACTGTAAGAAATGTAAAGAAACTTTTTAAGAAATCTGTTTTAAGCTTTTTTTAAATCTTTTACTCTTTTTAAACTTATTTATTTGAACATTACATTATTGTTTATTTTACTTGTACTTTATTAAGTCTGTACAATGCATGGCATTTCAAAACCATTAATATAATTTTTGTAGTTAGGCTGTAAGAAATGTAAAGAACCTTTTAAAGAAATCTGATCTTTTACTCTTTTTAAACTTATTTATTTAAATATTACATATTGTTTATTTTACTTTTACTTTATTAAGTCCGTACAATGCATAGTTTTTCAAAACCATTAATATAATTTTTGTAGTTAGGTTGTAAGAAATGTAAAGAACCTTTTAAAGAAATCTGATCTTGTACTCTTTTTAAACTTATTTATTCAAATTTTACATATTGTTTATTTTACTTTTACTTTATTAAGTCCGTACAATGCATGGCATTTCAAAACGATTAATATAATTTTTGTGTAGTTGGACTGTAAAAAATGTAAAGAACCGGTAATCCTACGAAAATCCCGCTCCCAGCACTGCGGAACGGTGTATTGCGGACGTTGCGACCTAACAATCAGCTCTGTACCTTATAATCAATACAAAAAGTATCGAAAAATGCTAGCCGATTTGGAAGAAGCTCCAAACACCGTGGAAACATTAAGTGCAATTTGGAATTATTTGGAGGAAGCAGACCGTCTACCAATCAAGTGATATTATTATTAATAATTTTTTTTAATATTTTGATGCACAAAAAAATTCTTCATCGGCGCAATATTGTATCTTTTTTCCTGTGGAATACTAACTGCTTTCACATTAATTCCTATAAAAATTGTTAGCAAACTCATTGTTGCAAAATACTTATCCAGACTAAAGGCAAACCAAACGTAGCTGCAACAGTGTGTTCACGTGTTCATTAAACAACTATTTTCTTTTTTTGTGTCACAAAATAAGAATTATTTATAAACTACCATCTGAAGTTGATTTCTTACTTTAAATCTTTCATTTTCTGAATTCTGATTGGCTGATATGAGTGACGTCAGATTCTCGTGATTTGAGTGGTTACTTAATGGGGGGCATTTTTCAGTCCAACGAACAACTGTTGCAGCCACGTTGGGTTTACCTTTAGTCTTCGGAAAACTTTATTGTGGGTCAGACATAAAACACTGATTCTTCAACTTTAGATATATCATAATCTCAGCTTTCACTCGCACTACATTTTTAACAAGCAAACATTAGTATTTGAGGTAATAATTAATTTTTAGTAAAAATGGTCAAAACTGTGGTGTTCTATCTTATTAAACAAAATAAACAATTAACTTTCAAACGTGAACAAAATAACTCTGCTATGCTATTATAATATTTAATATCAATATATTAATATACTAAACTATCTAATTTTCATTCAGATTACACGATATACGTAACGTTCCGTTAATTGACATGCGATCTGAATATGTGACAATATTCAGCAGACAATACAAAACTGATGGTAAAACAAAAGTGGATGAAGTGGACCTCACCCGACATTTACTGCTAGTAAATAAACTTCTAAACTCATTTTCCTATTACACTACTTATGGTACGAAGTTTTTGTCAGATTTTTAATTTTTTATTAATAAAAGAATTTAAGCGAGTAAAATAAATTTTTAGAGCGATTGCACGCACGACGAAAAGTAATAATAAAAAAATTTTAAAATTTCAAAATAAATTTATTACAATAAATTTATTTGTATGTGTCTTTTTAGTATTAATGGATTTTTAAAACCAGACTTTGTCTACAAGAAACATTATTGTTGACATTATATCTAGGTTATCTTACGTGTCGATTTATTAATTTTTAATCGATTAATTGATTAATCGATTAATTAATTAATCAATTAATTGGTCGATTAATTTAGTCGATTAAATAATTAACTCATTGATTTTTTTTGAGAAACTCTTTATTTCGTTTGGGGGTTGGGTTGTTTTTTTTTTTTTTTATTCAAAACTGCTAAATCCTAGATTCCTCAAAATTTAACTTTGATTTTGGTCATTTTGACATTTTGAAAGAGGTATGGTGCGAGTTTTATTTTAAATCCAAAGCAAAAGTTATGATTTAAACACAACAAGAAAGATTTAAACTTTAAATACATGTTTAGTTTTTTAAATGCTAACCTCAAAATTGGTTAAAAGTCATTAATAATTTATCAGTGGAAAGCCAAAATATAGCAACAATAATTCAAAATTAACAATTAACACATGTATTTCGTTTTTTTTTTTTTTTGTTTTTTTTTTTTGTGGTGTTTTTTTTTTTTTTTTGGTTTTTTGTTTTTGGTTTTTTTCTTTTTTTTTCTTTTTTTTTTTTTTTTTTTTTGTGGGGTGGTGGGTTTTTTGCCCTGGTTTTTTTTTTTTTTCTTTTTTCCCCTTTCCCGTTTTGTGTCTTTTTTTACCCGCGCGCAAGCCGGGAGATTTCGGTTTTTTTTTTATCTCACATTTTTTAAACCCAAAAAAGCTCTCGTCTCTACTATATTAGCTCTTTTTGTCATATTCCCCATCATAAAGAGAAATAAAATAAAAAAAAAAAATGGTAAAAGTGCCGAAATTAAATGCACTACCCTATACTTTGCTAGAATATAATTTAAACGTTTGCTACAGCTCCGAGATGCGAAACTCTAAAGCATTAGACCGTTTTTCCGCTACGCAGCAGAATATGCTTTTCCAGCTAAGTGAAATTCAAAAGTCGAGTAAAAGCAACAGTAATCCAAAATCCGTTATTTTTTAAAGGTAAACCCAACGTGGCTGCAACAGTTGTTCGTTGGATTAAAAAATGTCTCACATTAAGTAACCACTCAAATCACGAGAATCTTACATCAATTTATCAGCCAATTAGATTCAATTTAATATGGCATTTCATCGAATCTAATTGCCTGATAAATTGACGTCAGATTCTCGTGATTTGAGTGGTTACTTAATGGGGGGCATTTTTTAATCCAGCGAACAACTGTTGCAGCCACGTTGGGTTTACCTTTAATTAAAAGTATAAATAACTTTTTATAGCACTTAAAACTGGTCTTATTAATTGGCAAAACATTTATTGCTTACAGGTGTTTGGCCAGCCGTAATATGTGCAAGAACAGGAAAGATTCTGCAGAATCTCGGACGTACAGCGGAAGCCTTAGAATATTACACACGAGCTAGAAACCATTGGATTTTCATAACTTGGTATGTGCTTGAAAATGAATTATACTTTAATTTGCATGATTCCGAAAAAAACAGTATTTTACTTGCAAAGTATTTTATACGGTTATTGCCGGATCAAAATTTGAAATTTTTCTAATTCTTTACCTGTTTTGTCCTACAGCTAGAACCTATTTACCTACCTTATTCCAGTCCAGAAAAAAGCACGGTTTGCTTACTCTCATCTATACTTAAATTTGATAAAAAATATAAAAACCACATGAGAATTCTTCAATTTAATTATAATTAATAATACATAACTTATTGGCAAATCTGCCTTGTGTATAGGGGGCAAGAAAATAATAATCAACGAAAGCCTTCCCTTCTAAACAAAAATTTAGCATATCTGGCTAACGGTAAGGTTGTTTTATACAATAATCATTTCATTTCAGTAAATAGTTCCAATACCAATTTACGTATGTATATAAGTATAGGCACCATGCACTGGAACTCGGTTTATACATGATAAGTATGCAATATACATAAGTATAACCATAATGGATAATTACCGTATCTCCTACTTATCTTTCGTAGTATGCAGATCAACCGATCAAAATTTCGCGCCCTTTCGGTCCGTTGATCTGCATACTACGAAAGATAAGTAGGAGATACGGTAATTATCCATTATGGTGACGCTTATGTATATTGCATACTTCATGTATAAACCGAGTTCCAGTGCAAGGTATCTATTGAATTAAATTATTATTACGTTTGATGGTCATACTCACATAGTTTTTTTAAGTAGGGTAACTGACTTAATTTTGGCCACGCCTTAATTTCGGCCACCAATTTAGGGTGTTAGAAAATTGGCTTATTTTTAAAACACAAAAGAACTAGCACAAAAGTAACTGGACTAATGTTAAATAAAGTGTTTTTGCAAAAGTTTTTTATTTTTGTTATTCTACATTATCAACATTTTCATACAAAAAGTGAATTTTTGTGATTTTTCTAATTTTTGCTTTGTGTTTAAACTGCACCAAATTTAGAACGAAGCAATATATAACCTTAAAATATCTTCTATTTAAGGCTCAAAGTTGTTAATTTTCATGTTTTGATATTTTCTTCAAAATCATTTTGCAATGCGTTTAACTAACTGCGCATTTTAAGATTCCAATAATTTCGGCTACCTGAAAATTTAGGTGAAAGAACCTGCCGTTTTTTACTGTTTTTAAATATCATCGTACTACCGTATTTATAAAGCTTTTTTTGCTCGTTTGACTTTGTTTTGACGTTTTTTAAGCCTAAAATAAAAATTAAACAAAAAATACAAATTATTAAAACCTGTTTTTTAAGGTTTTGACATAATTATTTAAAGTCTTGCTAATAACTATTAAAGTTCGCAAACGGGAAAAATTAAGTTATATGTACCAAGGATAAATTTGCAACCTTTAAAAATTTTTAGTGTTCGATTAAGCAATAGTTATGGCCAGTTTTTTGTAGGTGGCCGAAATAAATGGCACGCGCCTTAACTTCGGTCACTTTAAAAAAAGTTTAAACCTTCACTGATTTTTAAGTGTAACAGAAATATTCAAATTTTGCCCCGGAATAACAAATATAGCTATTGTTTGATTTTTAGGCCAAATTTTGGCTTGATTGAAAAAGCCAGAAAAAACTTATTCAAAAAAATAAAAAAGGTGGCCGAAATTAAGTCAGTTATCCTACGCATTATTTTAAAGATAAAATCAACGTGACATTGACTCGTAATGTTAGTATTAAAAAACTCATATTTACGGGTATTTTATGACAATTATGACTTATTTTGTCATTTTAACGACGTGTAACGTCCAGAAATATGAGGCCAAATAAATCGAGTTTTTGCTAGAAAGAATGCTAAGCACTTTGCTGTTTTTGGTTTTTTGGCTGAAAAAAGAGCGATACAGGACTTGAACCTGTAATCCCCAGCCTCAGTACCTCATTGACTGACGTGCTTCGTTAGACCATCGCTCGACCGTATTAAATTACAAATTATATTTATAAGGCGTCATATTTCTGAAACATTAACACAACGGGAGTTGTGACAGACGTTATTTTTAAGCCCCGACTACCCGATTGTCAAGGAGCTGAACAAAATAATCCGAGCGGTCACCGCCGAATCTCCCACTCCGACCGCCGAATCTCCCACTCCGACCACAGCCATTCCCGCCGACATGGACGCCAAAAAGGTGGAGCTAATTCAACCGGCCAATCTCTGCAAAGTTTCGGTCGGCGTTTAAGCAATCTTAATTGCGAAATCGAACTCGTCTTCACAAAATGAGTCAAAGTTATTGTAGACGCACATTTTTTTAAAATGCGCGAAAGAAAATTTTAAATTTAGTAACTGAAAAGAAAAGATCGAAAAAAAAAATTAAGCGATTGTAAAGGTTTCCCAAGAAGCTTTTTCAGTTGGTCAAGTACATCGCACCGCAACAAATATATTTTTGAATATTACTAAAATAAATTATCGTTTTAATAAGAATTTTATAAAGTGCCTTGTCATTTTAACTTTAAAGCTTTGTAAATATAATTTTAGAAAATGTTTTAAATTTTATTTTTGTTCAAAAACAAATTTTAAAATATTTCCGTTGCAATAGTTCTTTCGGGTAAAAATAACTGTCGAAAGTGATCAAAAATGATAAAAGAATTTAAGCGTATCATTAAACTTTATAAGTGGAAGTTGAAAATCCATCCGCTTTGAATTGCTAAAGTACAATAATTTTAAGTATAAATATTATTTATTATTTACACCCAAATTAGAAAAATGTTACAATAAATATTTAACTGACGTTGACTCATTCTGTTGTACTTCATATTAATGTGTTAACATCTAGTGCTACATTGTCCAAATAATATTGTTTACTTGTACAACAAACAATAAAGTTTAGCTTTATTTTTTGTCTCGTACATCATAATGTCTGCATTCTTCAAAAACGCAAGTAAATTCAAATAAACAAAATTATAATAAAGTGTTTTGCTTGAATTTAAGGTTTTGCTTATGTTCCATTGGTAAACTTAGGGTTACAGTATGTTTAAAGTTTTTATAAGTTTTAAAGTTATCATAATAGCAAAACTTAAATTATGGTGTGTTTGAAGGAGTATCTTTTAGTGGCTATATATATAGACTAGCAATGTATGTTTGTTTGTTCATCTTCCATGGCAGAAGGGCGCAGTTAATTCCAATTGTCTTTTCTTCCGCTTGAAGCCAGGAGGAAGAGTTATCGGGGTCTGCCACCATTTTAAACCATCGGATTTGAATCGGGAACTGGATCTCGAGTCAGTGATCTTCATTAGGAGCAGCTTAGTTGCAGAAGGACTTTTTGGCGTAGGGCTGCACTATAAACACATCGTCGTTAAACCGCTCATCTTTTAATTTAACATGTGATTATAGCCGGCATCCACTGTGGTAATTACTATAAAACCGCACATCACCGTTTAATTACAGTAAATATCGTGCTGGGTGCCGGATATACTTACATGATGAGCAATACATGTAACTGAACGAAGTACAGGGAC
>JASAMX010014092.1:0-45517 GCA_030248175.1 Microlaimidae sp. YZB2_3 | reverse complement strand
CGCAGTCACATTAACAACTATTTATGCGTTAAAAAATACAAAAGATATTATGGCCTTCCAAAAATTATAAATTTCAATAGAAATATACTATCTGGAGCTTTAAATTTTACCAAATTAAATTAAATCGAAGTTTTACCGAAAGGTCCCGAGATCGATTCTCACACAAATCAGATTTGGCCACAATTTTGTTTTGATTTTAATAATGTTTTTTTTTATTTTTTTTTTAAATTTTCAAAATTTATTTCACATAAATTCAAAAAATATTATTATTGTAAACAGGATTTGTTGTATTCTTTTCGCCATTTAGTCAAATTTTCGTCATTTGAATATCTTAACATATTATAATACTCAAAAGTACAATAATTCAAAAATAAAATGTGTGTAAATAAGAATGGGTAATTTTTGCTCTTTATTGCAATTGGTTTACTACTGAACGCTCTGCAATAAAAACTGTCCGGAGAGACCTTAAGGGCCGGTTCACACCGGAGTGGCAGCTGATAGGTGACGCACAGCGCACACAGTTTACACCGCAGCAACAATAAGAGTGTAATGATGTAAACGCGCGTTTTCACTATCAGCTATCAGCTGCCGATCCGGTGTGAACCGGCCTTAATTTCACAAAAAAACCACAAGGGTGCTAAGGGCACAGACGAGTCGAACCTTTGTCGTATTTTATAAGAAATGCCGATTGACACAACATAACAAATGTAATTCTACAACCAATACGTCTTTTTTGATTTCAACGCCACTTTCTTTGAAGGATTTTGTTGGAAAATCTTTTCTGTACACAGTTTTTATGCCGAAATTTGTTTGAAAAATGCAATAATTTGCTATTCTGGCTTTCAGTTACGTTTTTAAACTTAATAATTAATTAGCTCGAAAAATAAATAATTTACGCGTGTTTGAATAAAGTTGACCATCCGTTGATGTAGCTTGGATTCCGAAAGAGCCAGAGACAAACAAGAAAGCAGAACAGAAACAAAACAGAACTCTCAGCCCACCTAAAATAAGGAAAAATATTTGAAAGTCAAAAACAGTAAAAAATATTGGGGCCAACGTACACCCTCATTCGTTAGTATTATAATAGTGAGTTATTATATTACAATGAATAATGTCACATATTATTATGATAGTGACCACGTTGCAGCCGGTGTCATATGATATTTTGACTCCCGGTGTAGAATGACTCCCCGGTCAAAAATCAGGGGGGTCAAAATATCATGCGAGATGTCGTATGATATGTTGACTCCCAGTGTAGAATGACTCCCATCGGGATAAAATGACTCCCCTTATTAACATTGGGGAGTCATTTTATACCGGGATATATTGACTCCCCCAAAAATTTCCATACATTATTACTTAAAACTGTGCACTTCCGCTCACTATATTTAACGTGTGTAAGTTCATTGTTAGTTAGGCTAAGCCTAAGCCTAAGCCTAAGCCTAAGCCTAAGCCTAAGCCTAAGCCTAAGCCTAAGCCTAAGCCTAAGTTTTGTGGTCTGATCGGCAAAACCATTGCATTTACATTTATATTGAAAACAGGCATGTGTCATAGTATACACAATTAAGAATAAGTGACATCTAACCAGCGCAAAATGTATGATAAAATTAAAATTAATTTTTAAAAGTTTTTACAATACAAGAAACAGGGGAGTCATTTTATCCCGCAGGGAGTCATTCTACACCAGCGTACAACCGGTGTAGAATGACCGGGGAGTCATTCTACACCGGTGTATTTTGACCCCGGGAGTCAAAAATTAGGGGAGTCGAAATATCCCGCGACACCGGTCTTCGGACACACTCACACTCTCCTTACCACCTGTGAAGAGTGTTTGATTGGCTGGGTTACTACCCTTCCAAGCACCCGAGAGGTGTACACGGGAAGAGTATTGGGGCTATTAAAATATATATTTAATTTCAAATGGATTTTGGATCTGGATACAATTTGCAATTCTAACAAGTCTGGTATATAAGGTGAGTTTCTAAACTTATTCAAAATTCTTGGCTTAGTTGTTACTATTCAAACAAAGTATTATCTATTATATACGGGTGTGCATTGCCGGGAAATTTCATTTTAGCCGCGGGGGCCTTAGCTTTAGTACTAAAGGTTCAAAAATTGTTTAGCCTTAGCTTTAGTACTAAGCCCAAGAAAGGCTTAGTACTAAAGCACTTTAGCCTTAGCTTTTGCCAAACTGACAAATATAGAACTGTTCCTAAATTTTAATTATATTAATTATCCCTATTTTAAGGTAATTCTTAGTATTACATTGTTAAGTTTACAGTTAAAACTTAACACTAAAGACGTTTTTAACGTTTATTGCATCAGGTTTTAGTTTTATATTTTGAAAATATTATTTATAGGCTTAATTTTACAATTTTAAAGTTGCTCTTGTAACTGTACTCCAGTTTTAACTTTAAATGTTAATAGCTATATCAAAAATGGTTAATTATCAAGAATAGTTTGTCTGAAATGAATATCCAAAGCAACAAAACATTTAACAAACAATTTTTATTAAAAAAAAACGCTTGCTGCATAATAAAGTTCACAAAATGCCCATATGAAATATTAAAAATAAGATTATTTTAATATTAAGCACTTAGAAACTCAAAAATATTTCAAAAGAGCAAAAAAATCAGTATTTTTAAATTTCTTAAAAGTGCGGTGCGGAGTCAAACTTTTTGTCTTAAATTTGTATAATATTTTTTGAAAACCTTACCCCTGCCCCCCAATAGCCCACAAAAATTTTTTCGACAAAATATCTGCAGTGGTTAAGGAGTATTGACCCCTCAAAAATGGCATTTTTCGACAATTATGTACGTGACAATTTGCTCAATGGGTATTAATATTTACTTTACAAATTATGCACTCAAAGGTTACTTTCTACTCTATGTTGATACCTTGATCGTTAAGATTGGTCGAGTATTTGTCGAAATATTGCGTTTCCCGTACAAAAAAACCCGCGATTTTTTCGTTAAAAACACCAAACGACGGCAGTGATTGTGTGAAGTTTAGCCAACCTTTCTTTCCTTCACTTCGTGTTTTTAGCGAAAAAAATCGAGTGTTTTTTGTACGAGAAACGCAATATCTCGACAAATACTGCACCAATCTTAACGATAAAGGTATCAAATTAAAGTAGAAAGTAGCCCGCTTTCTTTTTAAGCATAATTTGTAACAAAAGTCGTTATACCCATTGAGCAATTTTTCACGTACAGAATTGTCAAACAACACCCTTTTTGGGGGGTCAGTACTCCTGAACCACTGAAGATATTTTGTTGAAAAAATTTTTGTGGGCTATTAGGGGCAGGGGTAAAGTTTTCAAAAAAATATCAAAATCAAAGACACAAAGTTTGACTCTGCACCGCACCTTTAAACAAAAATAAGAAACACAAAAAAATAAAACCCCATATTCATAACATCTTGAAACTAAAATTCGTTTTAATCGCTTTGATTAGCTGTTCAAAATACTCATTTATGTTTCTTTTAAAGTAAAAATATATTATATTCAACTTCAGATAAGCATGGTTTTTTGGCAGCTAAAAGTGGGGGAAGGGGTTGAGGTGGTGGTTACGCGGGGTAAATTGCATCTTAAATTCTGGGAAGGATGTATCGATGTATGGAAAATTTTGAAATCTAGAAGAGAGTCAGGGCGTGTCTTGTGGGTTTTCAAAACAAAATTTTTTACATGTGTCAGATTTAAAATTCTGAAGGAGAGTCATGTTAAAAAAATTGAAATATTTTCTGAGGAGAACTTGATTTTTGTCTAGGAGGGAGGTCCAAAATTTTGTGGTTAAAGAACCCCACCATACCTCTCCATTTCATGAATATAAATCTCACTAAATAATCATGTTTTTGATTGGTGGACACTTTTTTTGGTTTTTATGGTCATTTTTTTGGTCAATTTTTTTTGGGTTATTTTCATTTTCCTGGCAAAAGCTAACGTTTTGCCGGCCCCCTACCTTTTGCCGAGCTTTTGCCAGCTAATTTCAGTTTAGCCGCGCCTTAGCTTTAGTACTAAACCCAAAAAACCCTTTAGTACTAAAGCACTTTAGCTTTAGCTTTAGTACTAATGACACCTGTACTATTATCATCAGTATGTATATATATTTAGGCTTTATTCGGCATGAAGGGATGTGAAGATATTTAACAATGAACAACTTTAGTTTAAATGGGAGGGTTTTGAAAATCATGAATACAAATTATGTATTAATTATATATATTTAGGGCGACAACTAACAAGGTGAATTTAGTTGTTTATTGGTGTCAATATTCTTTTTTTAATTAATGATCGGATAACAGAATTAATATTTTACTAGGCATAGTCTATGCTAGTGTTGTAAGGGCCCGTTCACACCTGTTCCCAGATCCCAAATCCCAGAAACAGCAAAAGCAAGTGTTCACACCTGTTTCCCAGATCCCAGTTCCCAGAAAGACTTGGAGCGGCGTTCCAACTTCTGGGAAAAAATTACAGGAAAACGAGCGGAGAGGCGTCTTCGCGCATATATCACACGCGCTCAGTGCATACATACAGACTTTTTTACGTAATAATGTTGATAATTATGTTAATTAAGGACACACACCAGCTGCACAATATTGATTTTTTTTAAAATTTTTTGTGCGCAATTATTACAACGCTCCGCTTCTTTTTTGTTCTCTTTTTTCAGGCAGGTGTACCAATATGGAACAAAAAATTGTTGTTTTTTAACCAAAACAATGTTAATACGATATTTTTAAACAAATTTAAAAGTTTTAGTTTTAAAAAAACTAATCTATTTTATCAAACGTTTCTAAAATATCAATTTATTAATAAAAGTAATAAAGATTTACGTTTTATTAAATTATACTTGATTTTGAGCTTTTTTTTTGATAATCCAATTTAGCACCTTAAAAAATATTTCTAAAATATTCTTTATTTGTGTTTTTAACGATTTTTTTGTATTTGTAGGTACGATTCCACAACGCTTCGTACTAACGATTTTTAATTACAACGCTTCGCTTTTGTTTTGTTCTGTTGCTTAAAGCGGGAACGAATATGATACAAAAATCTTTGTTTTTTTACCCAAATCATTACTGAAACATTTTTTTTAAACAAATTTAAATGTTTAACAGTTTTTTAGTCTAAAAAACTTATTTATATAATCAAAAAAAATATTAATTTATTTACAAAAGTAATAAAAATTTTGTTTTATTACACTAAAATTTTTTTCAAATTTTTTTTTTATTACTCAATTTAGAACATTTAAAATTTTGAAATGAAATGAAATGAAATCTTTATTGTACGGGTCTAAACATTTTACAATACACATAGACACTTAAGTACAATTTAAAATATATATATTAGTCAAATAAAACAAACAAAAATAAACACAGCATCAAAACATAAAATCATTAGTACAGGTAATCATTTAGGAACTATTTGTTAAGCTTAAAACCTTTTTAATTTTGTTTATAAAGACCTTAATGGAGGGAGAAGTAACTACATCTTTAGCCAATGAGTTCCAAATTTTACATAATGTGACTGAAAAAAAGTTGTTTCTAGCGTCGATTCGTAGGTTTTCAGTCTTAAGTTTTAAACCATTTGAGCGGGTTTTGCAGTTTTCAAAAAGCTTAAAAAAATTACTTCGGTCGATATCCAGTTTGTTATTAAGCACTTTATAACAAAAAATTAAGTCATTTTTTAGTCTTCTACTTTCAAGACTATCAAGCTCCAAATTTAGCAGACGGTCAAAATACTTCGCTTTTTTTAAACTGCAGCGGGCATAAAGTCCCCGAGTAAAACTGCGCTGAACTTGCTCAATGATTAAAATATCTTTTTTGTATTGAGGCGACCAAACACTCGTGTCATGTTCAACAAGAGGTCTTACAAAAGTTTTAAACGCGTTTAGGAGTATCTTTGGATCTTTTGGTTCGAAAAACTCGAAAAATGAGTGGATTACGCGCATGGGCTTTTTTAGCCACTTCCAAACAATGCCGATATGGTTTCAGGTCAGAGCTAAATTTTAAAGTTTTTTTTGTGGTTTAAACGAATATTTCGTGTTGTACGTTTGATCTTACGCGCCTTATTTGACTAAAACAACGCCCGCGCGCGCGAATTTTTATTCCGGCGAACAAACAGGTGTGAACAGGCCGTTTCTGGGATCTGGGATCTGGGAACTGGGATCTGGGAACTGGGATCAGGTGTGAACGTGGCCTTAAAGTAATGATTTTTGATTATTTTAAGTAAAAGTAATTCGAAAAACTTTAATTTAAGTAAAGTAAGAGTAAAAGTAATTTGTGATTTTTTAATTTAAGTAAAGTAAAAGTAAAAGTAAGGGTCATAATTTTATTTAAGTAAAGTAAAAGTAAAAATAAGACATATTCTTTTAAGTAAAAGTAAGAGTAAAAGTATAATAAAAGTATTTTGAAACGGAGAAAAACACAGGTTTTTAGGAACCCAGAGCTCCGTTTCAAAATTTTTTTGCTTATTTTATGCATAAATTTAAATTTTAATAAGTTTTTTGGTCTAAATAAATGGTTTTTAGCGTGTTAGCATCTTGAAAAACGTTTTTTTGCCAATCAATTTCAACAAGCATATAGGGAATTCGTTCGTTGAAATTACTTAAATTTTACTTAAATTAATTTAAGTATTTGCAGGAAAAAATCCAAGTAAGAGTAAAAGTAATTAAAAGTTTAAAGTTCGAGTAAGAGTAAAAGTAAAAGTAAGTGAAATTTAAAAGTCGAGTAAAAGTAAAAGTAATCCAAAATCCGTTATTTTTATTAGTTTAAGTAAAAGTAACTTTTTACAACACTAGTCTTCTATGCATAGTTTAATTGGTACGGGGTCTTTAGAGCCACAAGCAGGGAACTTGGAGCCATGGAAATTTTTTGGGAACTTGGAGCCACGAGCAATGGGAACTTGGAGCCTTTAAGAAAAAAATGGTTTAGGGTTATATTTAGGCTTCGCTTAGGCTTAGGAACACGTTTTAGCGATTTTTACTTTCTGCTCCAAGTTCCCTACTTACGGCTCCAAGTTCCCCATTATTTAAGTTAGTTTTAACTACAGTACAAATAATTATTTTATTTTACGGTTTATTTATAATTTATAGCAATTCAATTTTACATTTATAAATTTATATATTAATTAATTATCATTCGAAATATTCTGCTAATAGTACTTTAACTTTATTTAACCTTCTAAGTGAAGTGATGGATTCTATTGAAAAGCTCCGACTATCATGAAGCTTAAAAGGCATCAAAAAATGTGTCTAGAATTAGGAGCGAAACATATTTTTTGATATTACAAAATTTATCTTATTTCAAGCTTGTAAAATTCAAAACATCGTTGTAATTTAACTTAATTTGTGATTTATTTTAGCGTCTTTACAGATTACATCAGAAATTACTCAGGTAAAATTTTTTTATTTATGCGTGTTTAGTGAATTCGTATTTTTTGTTTATCTATTAATATCTTATCCCTCTCCCCACAAAACTCTACGGTTTTTCGTTTTCACTTTTCCTTTCGTTTTCTATTAAACTTTTCGTGAATGCATCCAAAGAATCGACAGTTACTTGTGATGGGAGTAGATTGTTCCAAGGGGTAACCACCCTATTTGCAAAAGAAAATTTCCTTGCATTAATTCGGCTATCTTCAACAGCCAATTTAAAGGGATGACCACAGGTGGGCTGCAGGTTAAACTTTAAAAAATCATTGGCTTGCAAATTGTTTAAGCTATTTATAATTTTAAAGCACTCATATAAATCAATTTTGTCTCTTCGGTCTTTTAATCTTTCTAAACCTAGGTAATCCAGTCTTTGTTCATAACCAACAGGTAATAACTTGCATTTATAAAACAACCTCCTAGTAAAATTTTGTTGCACTTTTTCTAAAATGTTTATATATTTTTGTAAATAAGGGTTCCAAACTGCACTAGCGTACTTCAGAATTGGTCTAACATAGGACTTGTATGCTCTGAGAAGATTATTTCTAGAGTGTGAATTGAATGTTCTAAAAATTAGTGATGTCACTCCCATTGCTTTTTTGCTGTGATTTCACAGTGTTTAGTGAATTTCATATTAGGAGATATATAAACACCTAGGTCACGCACCAATTCTGTAGTTGCAAGTACATTATTACCAGGCTTATATTTACAAATTAACTTTTTGCTATGATTTTGAATATGAAGAACTTCACATTTATAATCTAATAATTGCAATTACCAGTCTTGTGACCAGCTGTATATTCATCTAAATCTTTTTGAAGTCTTAAGGTTTGAATGTGGTAATCTTTAGATGAAAATTTTGCAAACAACTTTATATCATCTGCAAAGAGTCTAATTTGTGAGTACTTAACACACAATCAACAATATCATTAATATAAATAAGAAAAAGAGATGGACCTAAAACAGAACCCTGAGGAACTGAACTTTTACAGGAAATGATTTGGATACCGAGTCATTAATTACAACTTTACTTTCTCGCCCAACTAAAAATTCTTTTATCGATTTTAAAAATTTACCAGAAACACCTTATTTTTCTAGGTTATATAACAATTTTTGATGTGACACGGTGTCAAAGGCCTTGGCAAAATCCAAGTAAATGAGATCAATTAGAAGTTTATTTTTTAGTGCCTGCGTCCACTCATTAAAAGTTTCCAACAGCTGTGTTATTGTAGAACTTTTTGCCTTAAAACCACGTTGAAATCTTGACAAAATGATATGGAAAAAGACAACAAGTTCTTCTTTGACAAGCTGTTCCAATAGTTTACAAGAAAAAGATAAAAGTGAAATTGGACGATAATTTTCTTTTAGGCTTTTAATGCCTTTTTTAAACAGTAAGTTTAATAAAGCTATTTTCCAATCAAGTGGTTTCTCCAAAATCAAAAGACATCTGAAAGATTATTGCCAAAGTTTCAGCAATAACTTTAGCCAAGCGTTTTAAAAAGTAAGCTGGAAAACAGTGAATTTGTTTGAGACAATTTGTTTGGGAGCTTTTTTAGGGCTTTAAATACCTTTTTTGTGGTAAATATCATGTTGTCCAACTTCTCAATAATTGGTGGATTAAAATTTGGTAAAATATTATCATCATCAGGAAAAAGGGAAGGAAAATACTTTCCAAAAAGTTCAACTTTTTCAAACTCTTCAGTTACAAAAGTCCCATCCTCTCTTTTAATTGGTGGGATAGTTTTTTTTAATTTTACTATTAACAAATTTATAAAAATTGTTTAAACCCCCTGAATTTAAAATTTTTGTTTCTTTATTAGTGTTAAGATCTCTAGCTTTATTTGTATACTTTGCAAATTTTTTTGTACTCTGATTTTGATTTTTCATCAATATTACGCTTATGCCAAAGTTTTTTTTTTTGATTTTGTAGTTTTCTTATATGTATTGGATACAGTACAATTTTTTTCTTATTTGTAAATAATTTTTTTCAGGGACATGTCATTTGATTTCTAACAACAAAATATCCTTGAATCTCTGCCAAGCATTTTCTGCTGTGCCACATTCCTCAAATAAATTTTTCCAGTTGATTGTAGATAAGTATAAACTTAGCATATCATAATCTGCTTTTAAAAAATCAGGTATGTAGTTTTGAATCTTATTTTTAGGACTGTCAAACATTTATTGTGCCTATTAGCAATGGTTTTATATTAGTAACATGTGTATCTGTGTATGTGTATAAAATAGTTTTTTTTTTGAATTTTTTAAGGTTTTTAGGCGGAAATAATCATAATAAAATAATGAAAAGATTGTTGTCACACTTATATTTATTATAAAACAATAATTATTTAAAAATAACATAATAGTCTTCCCATAAATCCTTTAATAAAAGGTCTGCTTTTAGTTGTGTCATGATGCACAGAGCCCATATTATAATTTTATTATAATACAGTGCAAAATGATACAAATATCGATACCTACGATTTAGCATGATGGTATAACTGAGCACTAATTATCAAATTAAATAAGTAAGAAAATATTGGATATACAGTAGGATGTATCCAATTATGATTATGAATCCAATTAAAACGAATGGGATGTTAAGAAAAATGAATGCAAATAAGGTAAAAAATATACAAAGAAATATAATTTTTGCTACTAACTTTTGCATACACCTCTTGAAGATTCCTTTGATTTTTTGCTAATTTCATAAAAAAGTTGAAGGGTATATAAGATGTATATTATGGCATATACATTGTTTTGTAAAACAAATTATAACCAAAATGTTTTACAAACTTATTAAAACCAATAAAAATAGTCTTAAAAATGCGAAAAAACAACTTAAAACATGTTAAAAATTTAGTAAACCTAAATTTACTCTCTGCGTTTTAAATGGCCGGAGCTCTGTAAAATGATATTAGACGGTGAGAACATCATTATTATAGCAGATTAACATCACTGTTTTAAACAGATTTTATTAGTGTTTCAAATCAAAACAAAATCTTACGTCATATTCCCAAGCTCGTCATATTGTGTTTTTAACAGCTTTCTTATTACTTTATCGGTTTTTGTTTTCTTGGGACACTTAAACAAAGCTCTAAAAACAATTAAAATGAATACAAAAATGTATTATTTACGGTCAAATATGTTAATTTAAAAAGTATCAAAATAAGTAAATATTATTGGAAAAAAGTTTCACGCGCAAGAAAACTTCGGCTTAACATCATTCACATATTTTTCATTCCTTAATTTACTGGGCACACATTAGGTTCTAACACATTAAGTGTTGCAAAATATATGAGTAATTTAAAGTTAAAATGAAATAACAACTAATAATTGTAAAGCTTTTATGTTTTAATTAAATTTTTGGGGTATTTCACTAAATGTGAAACCGTGTTTTTACCGTTACGGCTTCAACTCATTACTATCTTAAATTTTATTTTTAACCTATTCCGATTATTATCGTGTCTCAGACACGAAATATAAATTGCATCTACTTTTTGTTTGTTTAGCGATACTGGAAAAATTTTGACAAAAAAAATTTTTGTTTGCGCTCTTATAAATTTTGAACGCACCGCGATCAATATTCAAATATATCGCGTTAAGGTCCTTGTACTTTTGGCTACCTCCTGAAAAAAATTTTTTTTTCAAAAATTTTGAGGGGTTAGCCTTAAAACCTCCGAAATTTAGGGTCAATTTTTTTCGGCCAAATTTTTTTTATGGTTACCCGGTTACATACCCCCAAATAACCCCAAATTTGAAAAATAGTCATTTTGCCATTTTTTTACTTTAAGTGACGGGTTTATACTCATATGAAAGCTCTCGACGCACTGATTTAAAATTATATAGTTTTTTTAAATTTTGTTTAGTGGTTACCCAATTTCGCACCCATCAATGTACCCCTAAAATTCTTAAGAAGTGATTTTATTATAATACCATCATGTTTGTACTCGTATCAAAGCTCTCGACACGCTGATCTCAAAAATATAAATTTCAACTCAATTCACCCAATGGTTACCATTTTTACAACCCGTAATTCCCCCAAAAATTTTTAGGGGGTCATTTTTATATATTTATTGTAATACCGTCTTGTTTATACTGATATTAAAACTCTCGACACGCTTATGTCAAAAATATAAATTTCAATTCGATTCACTCATTGGTCACCATTTTTACAGTCCACAATCTACTTATAAAAAAATTTTTGCTAATGCATAATTTTATTGCCCTAAAAATTAAAAAAATAATGTTTTTACAAAAATCCCAAAAACACTATCTGCAACCACAGCCACGCAATTAGAAGATTTAATATTGAACCGGGTATACTGAATGCCATCCATGAAGCAAAGTTTACTCCCGTGTCAGGACCGTACATTCTAAAACAATTGGCAACAATTATAAAGACGTATTACACATTAAAATCATTTTTCACAGACTTGTTTAGGCTTTATAAGAAAACAAACTTGCATTTTTTATTTTTAAAATATAATATTATAGTTAACTCAGTGCTTATAATAGTTTTTCCCGCAGTACTTTTACAAATCTCTGTACACGACGTAAATAAGAAACGACTCATGCATAAGTAACGGCCAAAAATTTTTTTTCGACGCAAAAAAGATAATGAAATTAAATTTTTTACTCAAAAAAAGCAAAACTAGTGTTTATTTTTAATTTTTCAATTAAAAAACGTTAATATATAGCCTCAATACACCGTCGAGTCAGGCGCTGCGTTACACTATCACTTGTTAACTTTTACGTTAGAATTTTCAACTTATAAGACGTCGTATTTCTAAAACATCAACACAACGTAATATGGCGTTTCGTCTTACGTTTCCAACATCCCAGCCATGACAATGTTGGGTGGGGTTCCGGTAAGAGTTCCGGTGCCGCCGATGTTTGCGGCGTAGGCGATCGCCAACAGCACGCAGCGACAAAAACGTATTTCTTCCGCGGACAACTTTTCAGGAACTAATTCTACTAAAACGCAGGAATACATAGCATTTAAATTAAAAAAAAACATTATAATTTCCTCTATAAATTTCTGATGTTATTATTGCTATTATATCGAAACAAGAAAAGCCATTACTTTTGTCGTTGGTCTTCTAGGATTTTTAAAGTTAATAATTAATAATAATAAATAATTCTTATAGTTAATTTTAAACGTGGGGATGGAATCCGTACATTAGTTTATAACTTAATTAAATACCTCTGGCATATTTATTGCCCAAACTGAAACACGTTCTCAATAAAAAGCGAGCCCTAATTGGGTATTGTAAGTCTAATTAGATTTGTTTTAAACGTCTACAAATCTACCTAAATCCAGCAAATAATGTGTTTTTAAAGGCGGACTTAAATTGGAAGACAGACCGCATTAGCTATACACCTAAAAATTTAAATTTTTAAATTTTTTTAAAATCAAAAATACCATTAATATTATTTTAAAATCCATTTGCTGTATTTAAAAATAAACTAAACTACGAACGCGCGAAACTAAAAATCAGCGGAAAAGATCTTTCAACAAAAGGTATAATACTTTTTCTACCTTCACTACCGTTGATGATTGCCAAATGATTTTTTTTGTTTAAGATCCTAAATAGAGATCACTTTTATGGGGCGTTCTACAATAAAGCGACAGGGGCCGTAATTAGGGTCATGGATCATTTGCGCGAGCACTCCTTACGTGCAAATTTTACTTCTAAGCCGTTGCTTTTTGTTTGAAAACGTTGTTTCTTTAACTTTAAGAAGATAATTATTGACTGAAGAGTAAATGGAAGGTTTTCTTGGTGTATAAACAAAAATAAAAGAAATACATGTGACTTCGATTGCTTACACGCATTTGCTGCACTGACTGGAAAACGCTCTAATTAAGGTGTGTCATCGTTAGGGCACTGAAACGTTGTAATTAAGACTTTGTTTCTGAAAAAGTGGTCCTACTTATAGCGTGTAATGGCTCTGGTGAAGACACGTCCTAATGAAAGCATACCCTGAATAGAGCGCGCCCTAATAGAGACATACTCCAAATAGAGCCCGCCCTAATAAAACTATAACTACAGTCTGCGAATCTGTTATTTGTAGTTATAATATCTGACTGATAACCAATTCTTTTAGCCATTTATTATTTTATTAAAACATACAAGACAAATTACATTTAACAGAACAGTTCTTCGGATTACTTTACACAACAATAATTT
The DNA here is from genome assembly GCA_030248175.1 of Microlaimidae sp. YZB2_3. Lineage (NCBI taxonomy): Eukaryota > Metazoa > Nematoda > Chromadorea > Desmodorida > Microlaimidae > Microlaimidae sp. YZB2_3. Next base: position 31,914 of record JASAMX010014092.1, on the reverse strand, counting down.
ATTCCACATAGCCCAAGATAAATCAAAACACAAGCATACTGTTGTAAACGTTATTAATCGCCGCGAGCTAACTACTGTATAAATATTAAAGAAATTAAAATACAAGAAATGTTTCTTATACTTCACGCAGTGACATTCCCCACAACAAAATAAATTTCATAATTAAATATAATTATTATAATGAATCATAAATGTTGAAAATTTCTAAAATGCGTTAAATTTAGTCATATGCAGAATAATGTGCAACCAACAAATTTTGAATATTTAATACTGTTTGGCCATAAACACGGTTGTATATTAATTAAACTGTTTTAATGTGTTTGTTTAATTTTATAGGAGTAACATTGGCAAAAGCTACTAAACGGCCAAAAATTAAACGCAATATTACTGGAAATAGTGTGGCAAATAGTAAAAATGATATTATTGCTAAAAATACAAATGCAATAATTGCAGCTATTTTACCAAGGATAGCTGACGGTAATAATCGCTTTAAGAAGTCAAAATCAAATTTAAATACAGATCCTTGACTTTTAGAACCTTTCCCAGTTATAATGTTTGAAATGTGATTTTTCTTCACAGAATTAATATAAACTAATTGACCAGTAATATTAAATGACGTTTGTCCCGCTGGACACTGAGTTGTACATGTAGTTTCAATATGCGGATGGTCAAAAGATAGAGTTACAGATTGGTTTTTCTTTTTATCAGCGCATATGGCTGAAAACTGTTTGGACTCACAAGTGATATGGGCTAAGGCTGTTCCATAATCAGTGGTACAACTAAAATATAAAGTAGCTCCTGTTACACAATTGTAACACCCACTGAGCTCATAAAACTGAACTTTACATTGATTAATTTCAGTCTTTGTGGAAAGCCTTACATTTAATAACTCAATTTGTAATTCCATTGAGGTTTCCTGTCCATATTCAGCAATGATTTTTTTTTTGTTTTCGGAGAAAAGTACTCCAAAGGTCTTTAGTGGCAACACTGCTTGTTTATCCACAAATAACTCTTCAAGATTTTGATCATTGCACTGACAATTTACAATTTCTTCTTGTGTATCACAGATACAAGCACTGGACGATAGATCACATCCTTGAAATTCTTGAGCTGATTTTCGATTTGAACACTGTAATTCACCTATTGTACCTGATACACCTTGTCCCGTGGGGGATGAATCTATCATCACTGATTGTTGACCATCTGTCAAAAACTTTTTATTCAACAAAGGCAATTGCATTGTTGTTGTTGTTAAAGTCACTTTAAATCTTTCCAGTGTACAGCAAAACTGGTTGGCATTGTTGTTGTTGTTAAAGTCACTTTAAATCCTTTCCAGTGTACAGGAACTCCTGGTGAAAGTAGAAACCTATGGTGTTAAATTTGATTTGTTTTTCTTTTTTTAATTGAGGTTTTCCACTTCCACTGTTTTTGTTTTGCCTTGTTGAACTTGATAGGTTTTCTTTTCTTTTTTTTTTTTTGGGTTTTGCTTAAATTTTTTAAAAAGGAATTCCCGCGTTCAAAGAAAACACCCACAAGCGGCACACCCGCAAGTTTCCCTGCAATGAGTGTATCCAGGGTACATATTTGACGGCGATAATTCTGGTATTTTAGTGTTTTTGTTTACAGCACCACACTTTTTTCCAGAACACGATCCAGAGTGGCTACATCTTTTTCTGCTTTGGACTTTCAGTGTATATGCTCTTGTGAAATACTCGCTTTTCTTGATGCACTGTGAATACACCTTTTCAACTTCAAATCTTAATGTTCCAAGGAATTGCTAAGAGGGACGCTGTCGGACATAAAAATTAGACATGCCATTTGCCCTTGTGGTACCAAATTAATCTGGTAACTTGACTTAAAACACAGGTTTTATTTCCTTTTTTTATATACAGAAAGATGTGTATTTTGGTTTTGGAGTCTTGTGTTTAGGGGATTGTTGTGGTTGCTTTTGGAAAAAGGAAATTGTTTTTAAAAAGGGTTAGTTTTTTGATCTTTGGAGAAACCCTCTCTGTCGCCTTTGATAAAAGGGGTAATACCTCTCTGCGTACATTGATTTTAGTAAAGCATTGTTTTGTTTTTCTGCATGCCCATAAACAACAGGCAAACGAACTAACAAATGTGTCTGAAAACATATACAACTGTAAGTAGATATCTGACAGATGTATATTACCGTTTGCAGTACATATTTAAACCACCATAAGCAAAGTGCTGTAATTAGTAAAAGACTACTCGAAACTACTCTAGTGGGTGCACAGTATGGACTCTAGAAAATAAGTTCCCAACAAATAATACAGTTGATCGTTTCAAATGGATTTGGTTGGCATGATTCTCCTATTTCTTTTACCAAGTGACCATCAATCCAAACTCTTCCTGCAGAAACTTCATGTTGACGTAGTGAAAGTTGTGGAAAAATAAGTCTTCAGATGGATTTGGATGACTGAGATGAAAAAAAGGAAGTCCAAGAGCAAATTCAACAAACTACATTTTTTTCTAAAAACATATGGGTGCACAATGAATGTAGTTAAAATTGAGTTCTCTCGACAAATATGCCTAGGCTTGATTGTTTCGAAAAGTGGATTTGGTTGGCATGATTCTCCTATTTCTTTTACCAGTGAATCAATCAAAATTTTTGCAAAAATACATGTTGATGCTGAGTGAAAGTGTGGGGAAAAATAAACGTCTTCGATGAGTTTGATAGATCGAGATGAACACAAAGGGTTTTGGCGAACTTCCCAACCTACATTTTCTATAGCATATGCATGTCCCTTCCTGTTCGACACTTTGTCCTAGGCTTTCTACTGTTTCAATTTTTAATAGTGTCGATGCCTGTTTGAAATAATGCGCGTTTCTGTTATGCGCGTTTCTGTTAGAAAGTTTTACACTGCGTAATTTGGTATACAAAGAGTGAACTAAAAGTTGTTTATTGCCAAATCTTTTATTCAAAATGTCCAATGCTATTTGATAACTTCCAGCGATTAAAGGAAGTCCTGAAATAGCTTCTTTTGCGGTACCTGTCACACACTGTCTTAAATAGGACATTTTTTCAATGTCTGAAATTTGCTGATTGTCCACTGCAACAGCGAAAAATTCTTTGAACTCCTGGAAGTGAATAGAGTCTCCGTTAAATGTCTGAAGTGGCATTTTGGGTAGTTTCACACGAATTCCGCCTAAAGTACTAACAGGGTTAACAGAGCTAACCTGTGTTGTTGGTGGAATACCTAGTCCTTGAGGAGGGCTTGGAATCGTGTGGAACACATTCGCTGAAGTAGCACTGGCCTGGCTAAACGTCGAGTTGTGGAAAGTCGTGGTACCTCCCGCAAGACTGACCAGCGATGGATTGTAAGTTAGTGGTCCATATCCAGCCGTAGAAACGGTCATTTTTGGCACCGTTGGAAGTGTCTGAACGGGGTAAATAGACGTCGCAGGATTCAGGCCTGTTTTCGAAGTCATCCACGTCGTGGAACCGTCACCAGCTGTTGTCTTGACCTCTGAAGTGGACGTCACTGATCCGCCAGGGTGGTTCACTCCCGTGTGCATTGATCTCGTCAGGAGAGAATCGTAGGTCAACGTAGGTGGTGGAGAGATGTGTGTCCTCTGGGAAGCGTCTTGAAGTACATCTAGGAGTCCGCGATTACTGTCAAACCCTTTTTGGAATTTAGCAAACAGTTCTTCCTCTGTTTGGAGCGCGGACGGGTTACCAACAAGAGTTATAAATATATTTTCCCAACGTTCAATTAAAGAGTCCAGAGCGTGTTTTTGACTGGTTATCAGCTTTATTTCACTGCGCACCTGCACTGATAATTCCTGCAGGTAGTCGATTGCTTCTGCTTTGGAGGCAGCCTCTTCCTCCTGAATTTCTCGAGAGGCTGTTTCTCTAAAGTTTTTTCAAGCAGGGCTCTTGCTGGCCCAATTCGCTGTCGGAGTCCCCCAGACATGGCGCGCTAATTAGAGCTGGCTGCGCCACTATAACTACAGTCTGCGAATCTGTTATTTGTAGTTATAATATCTGACTGATAACCAATTCTTTTAGCCATTTATTATTTTATTAAAACATACAAGACAAATTACATTTAACAGAACAGTTCTTCGGATTACTTTACACAACAATAATTTATTCCACATAGCCCAAGATAAATCAAAACACAAGCATACTGTTGTAAACGTTATTAATCGCCGCGAGCTAACTACTGTATAAATATTAAAGAAATTAAAATACAAGAAATGTTTCTTATACTTCACGCAGTGACAAAAACCGTGCCCTACAACTTTCTAAAAATGAATAAATAAACACCTTTCAAATTTATTATATTTACAAGATTAACGATTCGTTTAGTAAAATTTAAACATAGTCCTGATTTTTCATCAAAAATCAGCAGAACAACTTTATCTTGAAAATCAACTTTTATGGTCCTTTTTAAGGCGCGCTTTGGTTGGTACTATCAAAAATATATTATTAACTCGGTGGATAATTAAATTCCTACCTTTTGGTTTGCTGTGATTGGCTGGTTGTGTCTGGTTTCTTGAAAATACTGCTAGTTTTTAGGCAGTGCCCATTTACACAACACTTGCCACTTAATGGCAGCTGTTTTGCCATTTTTTGTGCATGACAATTAATGGCAGTGCTCAAAAAATGGCACAAAATTGTTTCACTTCTAGTATGGAGTGACATATCTTTCCTTATTATAATATATAGTATTATATATTGTTGGTACTATGGCCCGGTTGCACCATTATTACTTAAGTAGATGAAGGCTACTTAAGACAAATATATTCATTGTTTTTAATAACTTTTGAAAAAAAGTTTTTAAAAATTTTCTGACAAAATAATTTATGACATTTCTGTTTAATTATTCACAAGAAAAGTACAAAAGTAGGGACGAGATCCAGAGCTCCGAAGCTTCAGGGGTTGCTCCGGAGCTGCGAAGAGCGGAGCTCCACTCTGATGTTCTGGAGCTCGGAGCTTCAGGGAACATTACTTATGTCTCCTTCTAAGGGCCTATATTTAAAAAAAAATATTGTAATTTCAAAGAACCTTCGTTATTGAAATCTGTGAATGTATAATATATTTTTTTAAAATTCTCACTTAATTATAAAAATACCACCGAATTCGTAGAAGTTTAATTTTGTTTTTGAAGTTTAGCCGGATATGTAGGATGAAATACAAAATCACTCAATTTTCTCGATAACCAAACGGACACATCGCGAACCAACTTACCGTTGACTTTTGCGCTTTTATCAAATGTTTAACTGAATATAAAACACTATCCGTTTCCTAAAAGCGCAAAGCTAAAGCAAGTTGTAATTCTGTAAATGACGATTTTTTTTAAAATTTATTTTATTTAAATCATCTTTAATCAAGTCAGTTATATATTAAAAAGTTTCTTTTTAAAATCGGAAACGGTCAATTAAGTTTTATCGTCGTTTTCTTGAATTCTACATTTTTGTTTTTGGTTTGGTCTATTTTGATAAATTAAATCGTTTAATAGTGGTACAAACGCCATTTACCAACGTTAAAATACGACCATAAGAGTTAAGTAGGTATTTAAACCACCTCTGGAGGTGGTTTAAGTTTGATATTTGAATCGACCTACTTAAGTAGCCTACTTAAAATGGTGCAACCCGTTTTTATAAGTAGCCATTCACAGCTACTTAAGTAGCCTTCATCTACTTAAGTAATAATGGTGCAACCGGGCCATAGTACCAACAATATATAATACTATATATTATAATAAGGAAAGATATGTCACTCCATACTAGAAGTGAAACAATTTTGTGCCATTTTTTAGCACTGCCATTAATTGTCATGCACAAAAAATGGCAAAACAGCTGCCATTAAGTGGCAAGTGTTGTGTAAATGGGCACTGCCTAAAAACTAGCAGTATTTTCAAGAAACCAGACACAACCAGCCAATCACAGCAAACCAAAAGGTAGGAATTTAATTATCCACCGAGTTAATAGTATATTTTTGATAGTACCAACCAAAGCAAGCCCTAAAAAGGACCATAAAAGTTGATTTTCAAGATAAAGTTGTTCTGCTGATTTTTCATGAAAAATCAGGACTATGTTTAAATTTTGCTAAACGAACCGTTAATCTTGTAAATATAATAAATTTGAAAGGTGTTTATTTATTCATTTTTACAAAGTTATAGGGCACGGTTTTATTAGGGCGGGCTCTATTTGGAGTATGTCTCTATTAGGGCGCGCTCTATTCAGGGTATGCTTTCATTAGGACGTGTCTTCACCAGAGCCATTACACGCTATAAGTAGGACCACTCTTTCAGAAACAAAGTCTTAATTACAACGTTTCAGTGCCCTAACGATGACACACCTTAATTAGAGCGTTTTCCAGTCAGTGCAGCAAATGTCCTATAGTAATGTTCCTGCACTTCAATATAATGTTCCGGAGCTCCAGTCATTTAAAACGGAAGTTACACCTTTTAAATATATTCTAAAATATTTTAGTTGCATTTTTTTTTAGTTGCAGTCTTAAAAATGCAACTAAAATATTTTAGAATATATTTAAGAGGTGTAACTTCCGTTTTAAATGACTGGAGCTCCGGAACATTAATTGAAGTGCAGGAACATTACTATAGGAACATCACTTAAAATTGTTATACTAGCCTTGAAAAATGCTCTAAGAATAGAGCAGGAAAAAGGGGCGATTTTTCCCCGGGCGTATGTTTAGACAGAAAAGATGTAGACTAGTCTGAGATGGACATTATGTGGACTATAGGAAATTTGCATTCTGATTTGGCCAGCTGCTCACTAAATAAAAATTTCTACGATATGATAATGATTTGTTTATACATTGATCTAATTATATAGCACTGTTGCATTTTTTTTAGTTTGATGAAATGTCAATCGAAAAAAATCATACTCACAGTAATCTTCTGACCAAGCGCGAAAATCGCCACTTTTTCAATTAGAAGGTTATATTTGTATGTTAAGAAACAACTATAAATTCTGAAACAGTGGCGATTTCGCGCTTGTCAAAGATTGCTGTGAGTATGATTTTTTCAATTGACATTTCATCAAACTAAAAAAAAATGCAACAGTGCTGTGTGATTAGATCAATGTATAAACAAATCATTATCATATCGTAGAAATTTTTATTTAGTGAGCAGCTGGCCAAATCAAATGCAAATTTCCTATAGTCCACATAATGTCCATCTCAGACTAGTCTACATCTTTTCTGTCTAAAACATACGCCCGGGGGGAAAAATCGCCCCTTTTTCCTGCTCTATTCTTAGAGCATTTTTCAAGGCTAGTCTACCACTTTTTTTGAATTAAATTAAAAAATAGCCTAATAAACTATAGTTTTAGCTGCGCAATGACATATGTTTATAATCATTCTGTTGCCGAGATAAAATAAAAAAAAATAATAAGAAGAAGATGAATTTAAATTACAAAATTAACCCACGTTGTTTAATTATAGTTAGTGCGGTGCAGATGCGCTCCAGACAAAGTTTACCTACGTTCTCTAAATATAGTTGGCGCGATGCCGTGCGCCAATGATTGCAATTATAATTTTTAAAGTAAAAATAATAATAATAATAATAAGATGATGAACATGAATAACAAAATTTACTCACGTTGTCTAAGTATAGTTGGCGCGTTGCCGTGGGTTAAATTGCAGTTGGCACCCGCACCACCGATGATTAGCGGCGCGTGGCGCTTCCACGCCACCGACGCGTATTATTATTTTTTAATAAATAAAACTTTGAATTAATTTTGTCATCAGTAATGCAAGAATTAAAAAAAAGTACTCTGTTGTTTTTGCCGTTTTCCGCGCGGTTAAAGCAGATGGCGCTGGGAACTGGCGCCGTTTCTGCCACCAATTAAAACCGGTCTGCTATTTTTGTGCGGTTTTTATGAGGGGATGTTGGTTGTCTGCTCTGTACAATCCTTATTGTTGCCAAAAGGCTGTTATTGTGCGGTTGGGAGTTTTTATTTGTCTAATTTTCAATTTTTTATTTTGATCAATAAATCGATAACAAGGACCTAAATGAAAAAAGTGCTTCCTAAGAAAGTTGCGTAATTCCTTCTTCTTTCTAATGAGCCCATGTTTATTTTTGATCAATCAGTAACGAATGAGGAATATCGTTTTTAAGAATGGAGCGTTGGAATAATAATAAGAAGAAGAAGAAGAAGAAGAAGAAGAAGAAGAAGAAGAAGAAGGTTCTGAATTTCAAAATTTACCCACGTTCTCTAATTATGGTTGGCGCGGCGCCACGGGGCTAAATCGCCCCGTGGCGCTCCCGCGCCACCCATGATTATTATTATTAGGGCTTTTTTTTATAATTTGCATAAATTATGTGAAATAGTTTTTTTATTAAAGGAATTTTTTTAAAGATTCTCAAGCCCGTTTTTTTGCTTCTGGCGTTTTTTTTATTTTTAATACTAACTGCGTTGTAAATACTTTCGTACAACTGTATCAAAAGCCATTCGTTGTTATTAGACCATTTGGGTCCCCCTATTTCTGAAGGTATCTGATGAAATTCCTGTCATTTTAATCTAAGCCGCACAGCCTCTGCAACAAAGACGTTGAAATACTTAGTTAAGTAGTCACAAAGGTACTTTAAGTAGTTTATGGTGCAACCCGATTTTTCAGCTACTGAGCAAAGTAGCTGGTCACTACTTAAGTAGCTACTTAAGCTGCCGATTTCAGTATTTATGGTGCAACCGGGCCTATATTTTCTTAATTAGGGCACAGCCATTACACGCCAAAAGTAGGACCACCCTTTCAGCAGGAAAGTTCTAATTATAATATCCAAGTGCCTTCACTAGAGCGCGTCCTAATTAGGAGACGCCCTAGTTACGACAGTAAATGTGTGAGCAATGTATAAAGTCATATTTAAAATGTTTATGTAAATATTTTTTCGTATTAAATCCAGAAATTTTAACAGAAAATCTTACACAATTCAGTTTCCGAGGCTTGGGTGTCTACTTGATCAGCAATATCACGCGACCTCGTGGTCTCGTTATTTAAATTTCCATCATCCACGGATTCAGCACCGGCCCTTTTACTTTTAATCAATTCTTTAAGCACGGACAATCCAATCGGTAACATCATAGCAGTTGTTGCTGTGTTACTGATCCACATACTTCTAAAAAAACATTGTAGGGCTATTTCGACAAACTACTGTCACAGTAGTCAAACCAACTTTAAATTAAATTATTGAATGCGGGAAATTGAATGCGGGAAATTGAATGCGGGAATATGCTTAAACCCAGGTCATAAACTTTTTTTAAATGACACACCTATTCTAACCGCAACGCCATTATGCAACGCAGTTGTATTATTTTAACAACAAGAACAAACATAACCAAATTTATATTTTTGCAGATAATATGAAATCAAAAATCGGCATTGAAGCGTTTTGATTTATAATATGTAGAAAATTGATATAAAAACCAAAAAACTTACAAAAACCAAGTTGTCGTCATGAATCCGAGCATAAGCCTCTAATGAAAAATAAACTTAAACACAAATTATTTTAATTTTAATTAAGAGCATATTTGGCAAAAAAAATTAAAAAATAAGTGGTAAACAACATTAAATCTAAGTAAAAATCTAAAGGTATATATCATAAATAAAAAGCAACCTATTTTATAATTTGTTGTAATATTTTTTCATGTATATTTATTTTTTATTGTGCTAAAGTCTGCTGGATTTTCTCTAAAATTCATAGCCTTAATAAATTTTAGAAGCGTTGACTTTAAAAAAGTGTATTATTTCCTATTTGAAATTTTTTCAGCAAATATTCTTTTTGCACTGTCAATGGCCAAAAATTTTTAAAAAATGTGCAAACAAAAACGAAAAGTTTAAAGTTTAAAGCATTTTTAAAGTTTTGGATTGGGACTGTTTGCCTTTGTACACTTTGGGTGTAGTTGTATGAACAAATTAAATTAGCACACAACTAAAACGGAGCTACGGAGCTCCGTACCTCCGCGGGGTACTTAGAAACTCAAATATTCAGCATCATTCGTCCAGAATTTGTATGGTCACACCATTTGTTTCTTCTGAGTGGGGTCGTAAAAAATATATTTATTATATCTGGCTAATTTGCAGCAAGAGGGTGTGTGAATTAGGCTATCTTATGTATTGAGTCACACCCTTCCGGTATATTTGAGGCAACGCACTCTTTGGAATATTTTTACTTGACTTCCAATTTTCAACTTAAAGCTATGAAAATATATTGTTTTGAAGATAAGTAAAAATAAATTTTTGTTTATCTTTTCGGTGCACAGGCGGTAATTATTTTTTATCAATTAAAAAAAAACTTTACCATCGGATTTGAGAGCCAACAACTAATAAAACTCTAAGTGCAATTCTTTTGTGAAGTCCACATTCTTCAACGGCAACTGCCATTATTAATCCGCCGATGAACAAAAAGTTTGTATCCTTAAAATACATATTTAGGATCATTTGGATGTCAATGGAGCTTAGAACCGAAAAAAGAAAGAATTTGAAATCGGGAGTTAAGAAAGTGAAACCGCAAGTTTAAAAATGCTAAAACATTAATATGCGCCAAATTGACCTGAACTTAATCTTAAAAAGTTGTTTTCGGCTTCAAGTTCTTGTTTTTACTTATACTTTTACTTAAATTCTTATTTTTTCTTCTTTACAAATTAATTTGGAATTCTAAACGGTTCCAAATTTTTGTCCTTACGGCTCTAAAAACCATTTTGCACTTTAAAATGGCTCCCTATCATAAGGGGGGCGGAGCCGTCCCGCGCCAAATTGACCTGAACTTAATCTCAAAAAGTTGTTTTCGGCTTCAAGTTCTTGTTTTTACTTATACTTTTACTTAAATTCTTATTTTTTCTTCTTTACAAATTAATTTGGAATTCTAAACGGTTCCAAATTTTTGTCCTTACGGCTCTAAAAACCATTTTGCACTTTAAAATGGCTCCCTATCATAAGAGTACGGCACGAAACAGTACCACAAAATAGTCCCGGGTTTCACAAAAGAGTACGCACGAAACAGTACTGGAACAAAAGAGTACGGCACAAAAGAGTACGGACAAAAAAGAGTACTGAGATACTGCGTGCAAGAACTATCAGATTTTAGTGATTCAAATGGAAATTTGCATATATAAGAAATCAATATACATACGCATATTAAAGTATAATTTTTGGGCCGTGGTAGTGTTGGTAAGTATTTTTGTTCCATCTGTTTTTCTGTCGTGGTTAGGTAAATAGAAGTAAACAAACAAACGGTTTATAAAAATTATCGTGTGGTAAAACATGGGCATTCCGGAATTATCCTGATTAAAAAAATAACTTTTTAATTAATCGTATGTTCTTAAATACTAATAAAACACGTTTTGACTTTTGTTTAAAAAAATTAATCGATTGAAATAATAATCCGTTCCAATATCATACTCCGAAGCTCCGGCTATTTAAAGCGGAGGGAGTTCCGGATCCCCACCTCATTAATAAGCGATTTGAAGGTCATTTAGTCTTGAAATAAACGACTCTAGCTGTATTTGTAGGACTATTTTCATTTCTGAGTTTAGTTGTATTTAGCTATATATTATAACTGTACAATATACAACTGGTTATTGAAATATATATATATATATATATATATATATATATATATATATGTGTGTGTGTGTGTGTGTGTGTGTGTGTGTGTGTGTGTGTGTGTGTGTGTGTGTGTGTGTGTGTGTGTGTGTGTGTGTGTGTGTGTGTGTGTGTGTGTGTGTGTGTGTGTGTGTGTGTGTGTGGGTGTGTGTGTGTGTGTGTGTGTGTGTGTGTGTGTGTGTGTGTGTGTGTGTGTGTGTGTGTGTGTGTGTGTGTGTGTGTGTGTGTGTGTGTGTGTGTGTGTGTGTGTGTGTGTGTGTGTGTGTGTGTGTGTGTGTGTGTGTGTGTGTGTGAGTGTGTGTGTGTGTGTGTGTGTGTGTGTGTGTGTGTGTGTGTGTGTGTGTGTGTGTGTGTGTGTGTGTGTGTGTGTGTGTGTGTGTGTGTGTGTGTGTGTGTGTGTGTGTGTGTGTGTGTGTGTGTGTGTGTGTGTGTGTGTGTGTGTGTGTGTGTGTGTGTGTGTGTGTGTGTGTGTGTGTGTGTGTGTGTGTGTGTGTGTGTGTGTGTGTGTGTGTGTGTGTGTGTGTGTGTGTGTGTGTGTGTGTGTGTGTGTGTGTGTGTGTGTGTGTGTGTGTGTGTGTGTGTGTGTGTGTGTGTGTGTGTGTGTGTGTATAGATACATATCAATACAAATAACTATAAATCGATTATTACAACTTAATATTCGCATGAAGAAATTAACTGTGAACTGTCGAAATTAAAACTTTACCAAAATTAACTTAAGTTACCGAAATATTCCCAAGTGGCTTTATGCTCTAGCTAAAAAACGTTCTTAAGTATTGTCTCGATGTGATAACGTTCGCTTTTGACTTTAAAAGAATTTCAAACGTTTGTGTAATTTAAAAATTTTCTTGAAAAATCGGTTATGATTTAACAACTTAAAATTTGAGGGTATTTTTATAAAATATTATAATCTTAATTTGTGTTCAAATAATTGTGTAAACGGGTCAATTGTGTATAATTGAAAAGTTTTAAACAAATGCAAAACTAATTATTAATGAACTATATTTCTATTATCAATGAATTATAAGTTGTATTAGTGAAACGTTCGTATGTCACGTTTTTATAATGCACAACTGTATAAAATATTATTGCTTGTTTGTTATATTTGCCCCAGAAAATTTTTAGAATTGAGTGAATAATTATCTAATTTTATCAGTATTTTTTAGTGTTATCTACGTCACCTAAAATTATGCTTAATATTTTTTGCTGTTCTGGGCGCTGTTTCATAAAAGTTCCCAACATGCTATTTTTTTTGTTGAAGTCCATTTCTTTTCTGTAGAAAGCTACAAAGAAATGAAAATGCAATAGACTTTTGGAAAAACTTATAAAAAACCGAAAATTTGCATAAATATATCTTGCATTTATCACTATGCTTTAGCATAGGATTTCATTTCTTTGTAAATATTTACAAAGAATTAAATGTTCCTATCATTTATGAAACAGCGCACTGGTGTTGTTTTTTTTTGTTTTGTGTTATAATGATCAAATGGGTTTTAAATAAAACATTTATAAATTGTGTAATTTGCAGAATACAAATATCAAGTATTTGGTAAAATTTTGCCAAATATTTGGTAAAATAACTGCCAAAACTACCCAACAAACATCTAAATAATTAATCTATTATTTGGTAAAAAATTACAAGTAATTTTGAAAAATCAACCAAATATTTAATTAAAAAATATACTAATTAGTTGGTAAAAAAAGTACAGAAACATGTATTGGTCCGGAGGTATAGCAATACTTGGTTGTTTTTTATTCGCTATTTGGTTAAAAATCACCAAATGGGCGGAGAGAGCAGTAAGTGTCAAACCAGTAACGGTAAAACTATTGAAACCCTATTTAATGATTTTTAAATAAGACATTCCGATCGGCGTTTTTGTGCACTAGTTCGGAAAGAATGAGGTAATAGCTAATTTCGAAACCATTAAGTGAGTTTATAGAGTACATAAATGAAATTTATGTTAGTCTAGTCCCAATTTAAAAAACAAATGTTGCTTTAAAAATATTCCGTAAAAAAACGCTTAAACCATTTTATATCCTGTTTAACAAATGAGCTGTTTGTCTGTCTGATTGTGTATGCTTCCGTTTAAATAAACAAATAAAAAGTAATGTGTGAACAAATAAAAACTATAGAATATTTTGTGAAGACTTTTTTGTAAATTAATTTTTTTTTCTAAATTTATAAAAACTTCATAAAAATATTCCTGAAATAGAAAATAACTTAAAGCATTTTTCAAGTTAAATATGTTTGAAATCGTTCATTTAAGCATAAGAAACCTTGAAGGAACTTAGCCAACTGCGGATGGTAGGAAGGATCATTAGTAATGAAGCGTAATTTGCGGTCTACGATTTTTTTAATTTATTTTTTTAAAAGTAACTTAGTTTTTACAAAACAGGAAAAACCAACGGCTTAGTTATCAGTAAATAGTAAAAATGTAAAAAAATTTAAAAATGAAAAAGTTTTAAAACGTACCTGCGATTGGTGCGGTCACAACTATATTAATTCAAATTAAATAGCTCAAGGGGCTCACGGTGCCGCTAACACTCACTATGTGAACAAAAAACTCACTTTATAAACAAAGAAAAATCAAAGGACTTTATTAAACGGTCTATCTAAAATAAAAGAGTTTCCTGTAAAAAACGCTTCTCATTGATTTTTTAATTATGTTAAGCAGCTGTTAGAAGTAATCGTTTTAACATTAAGTTATTTGTTCAGTACTCTTTTTTGTCAGTACTATTTGAGTCAAACGCAAAACGTAAATATCTTACTCTTTTGTGCCAGTATTCTTTCGTGCCACTACGGTTTTTTGTCAGAGTCGCATGGTGTAGCATAGTGTTGTAAAAAGTATTGAATTTGGATTATTTTAAGTAAAAGTAATTCGAAGAATTTTAATTTAAGTAAGGTAAGAGTAAAAGTAATTTGTGATTTTTTAATTTAAGTAAAGTAAAAGTAAAAGTAATTGTCAAAATTGTATTTAAGTAAAGTAAAAGTAAAAGTAAGACCATTTTTTTAAGTAAAAGTAAGAGTAAAAGTATAATAAAAGTAATTTTGAAACGAAGAAAAACACCGGTTATTGGAGCTCCATAGCTGCGTTCTAAAAATTTTTGCTTATTTTATGTATAAATTGTCATTTTAATAACATTTTTAGTCAAAATAAATGGTTTTAGCGTATTAGCGGCTTAAAAAATTATCTTCAGCCATTCACTTTACAACAAGCTCATACGGAATCTACCCATTAAAATTACTTAAATTTTACTTAAATTAATTTAAGTATTTGCCGTGGAAAATCCGAGTAAGAGTAAAAGTAAAAGTATTTGAAATTTCAAAAGTCGAGTAAGAGTAAAAGTAAAAGTAATTGAAATTTCAAAAGTCGAGTAAAAGTAAAAGTAAAAGTAATCCAAAATCCAATACTTTTATTACTTTAAGTAAAAGTAAAAGTAACTTTTTACAACACTAGTGTAGCAAACGCAATTCACGCAGTAATCTTATGTGGCGTACTATTTCGTGTGTACTCTTTTGTGAAACCCGGGACTATTTTGTGGTACTGTTTCGTGCCGTACTCTTATGTGTCGGCCCTCTTTAAAATCAGATAAGCTTAATTAGAACCAGGTTCAGCTGATTTTTAGTTCTGTTTTCACGGCTTTTGGCTGCATTTACGTCTATCAGATCTTAAAATTATGAAATAACCACACAAAAAAATTAATATCGATTGCAAATAAAAGAATTTTAAATACGTTGAAATAAATGTCGTACCCTCATATAATTTACGGCAACATCCTTGGAAGGTAAAACTCCAGTCATAGGAAACAAGACCAAAGGTAAAAGTGCAGTAACCGGCAAAGGTACAACTTCAGTCATCCAATAAATTCCCATCAACAATACCACGTAGGCACATTTGGCTTCCTTAATAATCAAAAATAAACACTAAACTACTATAAAAAACGCCGAATTAATTGCACTTTTAACTGTAAACCGTTGTATTTTTTTTGAGTGTAAAACACGTCTCAAACCGAATCTCGGTAGTAAAAATTAACAGTATAAATGTGAAGAAATTAATTTATCCATAGTTTACTTTTGTTTCCGGTGCTAATATTAAAGGCAATAAAATAACAGGCGTTCCAATGAGTATTAAAATCCTTCGAAAGTACCAAATAATGTGCAAAAGTTCCACAATAAGACTGCGTTTAAAAGTCATACCAGCGCCACAAATTTAAACAACAATTTTCAAACATAAGCCATTTTCTTTCGCAAAACAATCGGAATAAAACTCAAAATTTGCAGTTAATATCAACAGTCTTCAGATGTGAGCAATTATGTACTGACAGAAAAATTACACTTTTTGTGGTTACACCACTATTAAGATGACCCTTGACCTCCAGGAAACTGACGCAGGTGTTATGTCAACTCCATTTTAACTAAAAATTCCACTAACAAACTTCCGGAAATAACCCAATATTAACATAAAATTAATAGTTTTAAATACTACTTTAGCCCTCCAAAATTTTTTCCCTTTGTTTAATAAAAAGACGCCAACAAACAATAGTTTGTAATTTCAAATGAAACAACACAACATTACAAAAAAATTGTGCATGGATGGAAAGTTGTTATTTATAAGTTTGAGAACCATATTTGCCGAACGGTTTTTAAAAATTTTCTTATTTCTCTGTTTTATTGTTAGCGCATAATGTGAACAAAAAATATAATATTATACTAATATATAATATAGTATAGTATTTTGGATATACGGTTTAAAATGTGCACTTTAGAAATAGAGAAACAAAAAGAGTTAGATTTCAAATATGTTTGTGTTTGGGTGCGTGTTGTGTTTTGTTTGGATCTCCTCAGAGCAGGGTCTATCCGAAGCAGAACTTGTGTTTCGATTTTCTCAGGGTCTATTCCAAGTACTTTGATTTCTGCAATAAAACACAAGGCATTTCTGCAAAGCAAAGTGTATACTGTCTTCACTTTGTGGTTTTTTTTTAATTAACTAATATGTAAGTGTTGATAACAATAATAATAATTTAATAGCAATAATAATAAGAAAAAAAATTATGTTTGGACATTTATGGCTGACTTATTTTTGCGCGTTTTTCAACGCGCGGCGTTTAAGTTTCAATTCATGGGTGGGTGGGAGCGCCACGGAGCGATTTATCCCCCCGGCGCCGCGCCAACCATAATTAGACAACGTTGGTAAATTTTTTGATGTTCATGTAGATTCATTTCATCTCCTTTTTCTTCTTCTCCTTCTTCTTCTTATTATTATTCTAACGCTCAATTCTTAAAATCGATATTTCTCCTTCGTTACTGATTGATACAAAAATAAACATGGGCTCATTGAAAAGAAGAAAGAATTACGCAACTTTCTTAGGAGCCACTTTTTTCGTTTAGGTCCTTGTTATCAATTTATTTATCATAACAATAAATTGAAAATAGCAAAATAAAACCTTCTAACCGCACAATAACAACCGTTTGGCAATAGTCAGGATTGTACAGAGCAGATAGCGGACAGCTCCTCAAAGAAACTGCACAATACTAGCAAAATGCGTGCTGTGCTCGTTTCCAATTGGTCGCGGAAACCGCGCCAGCTGGTCCTCCACCAAGCGGGAAACGTAGAAAACAACAAAACAAAACATTTTTTATCTTTTCTTGGCTGGGAAAGAAATTAATTAGAAAATAATTTTTTTTTAAATTAATAATTTCAATCAGGAATGGCGCAGAAGCGCCACGGGCAATTTCGCCCTGCACTGCCGTGTCACTATTATTTAATTGTTTCAAGTGGTTGCGAAAACTAGTACAAGGTAATCTATTATCAAATCCGTTTGATTCATTTATGTTTAACATCATAAAAATAGTAAACTAGCTATGAAAAATGCTTTATTTAAAAAATTAAGAAGGAAAAAGGGGCGATTTCGCCCTGGGCATATTTCCCCCGAAAATATTCCCCCGGGCATATGTTTAGACATATAAAAGATGTGGACTGGTCCCAGATGGACATTACGTGAACCATAGGAAATTTGCATTTCGTTTGAACAGCTGACCATTGAATAAAAATTTCCACCATATGATAATGATTTGTTTAAACGGTGAAAAAAATACACAGCACTGTTGCATATTTCCATTAGTCTAATGAAAGCTCAATTTTGAAAAATACTCACAGCAATTTTTGACAAGCGCGAAATCGCCTCTTTTTCGAATTTCAATTGCTGGTGTTCAAATTTCCGGACACCTTCTGACCGTTCCCAGTAATTATTCCTGCGTAAAAATACCTTCGGCAAAAAAACTTTCGACAAATGACATTCTGGTAAAAATACCATCGGGTAATTTTAGATTCGGACTAATTGACCATCGATTAATGTAGTTTGATTTTTAGGTTTTGCTTAGAAGTAATCGTTTTAACATTAAGTTATTTGTTCAGTACTCTTTTGATTCAGTAGCATTTGACCGCCAGCATTAGAACGCCGCGCACTTGAACGCCGAGCATTTGACCGCCGCAGGATTGCGTATAAATTTTATGCATACTTTTGTTTTCCGCCACCGCCAGAGAATTATATCAACACAGCGCTATGACAATATAAACTACTCAAAATTATTGTGAATTTCCAGTAATAACGTCACGACGTGTGCGTCATCTTAGTCGCAAAATTTTGCTCGTGACAAAAAGAAGCATTAAATTTTTCGTTTAATTTTTAGGTTTTGCTTAGGCTTAGGAAAAAAGTTTATTTTAAAAAAACAAACCATCAAATATAAATTTACCATGAAAATTTAGTTTGATTTTAAGGTTTAGCTTAGGTTCAGGAACAACATGTTTAAATCATTAAATTAAATAATTTACCATTCACTAAATGTTTTCTTTGATTTTAGTTTTGCGAAGGTTTAGAAAAAAAATAAGATTTTTTATTTATCGTTTATTGCCAAAACAACATTGATTTGTTTAAATATTTTATTAAAATCATTTTTTTTTATATTCTGTTGAGTTTTTTTGCCATTTTTGGAGGGAGTTTATACTACCTTCATGGGGAGTTTTAGCATCTTTCTTAGAGCAACGCGTACTACGACGGTCTAATTCTCGGCGGTCAAATGTTAGGCGTTCAAGTGCGCGGCGTTCTAATGCTGGTGGTAAAATTTCCTAAAATCGGTCAGAGGGCTAACAGGAATTTACTCCGCAGGTAACTCCGCTCCACCGCTACTTCGCTCCACAGACCCTTTTTTTAAGCTTAAGCCTACGCGTTTCTAAGCCTAAGCAAAGCCTAAAAAACAACCTAAACTTTAACAAATATAAGTGCACAAAGAAAGTTTAGGTTGTTTTTTAGGCTTTGCTTAGGCTTAGGAACGCGTAGGTTTAAACTCGGCTGCTGAGTTAACGTGGAGTAAATTCCTTTTAGCCCAAGAGCCAATTTTCATGGGCCGGAATTCACAAAGCGGGGTATACCCCGTGTATGTGTATCCGGTGTATACACCTTGTAAACTACGGTATATTTTGGGGCTAGCACGGTGTTAATTTGTCTGGATTAACTAACACCGTGCTAGCCCCCAAATATACCGTAGTTCACACGGTGTGTATACCGGATACACATACACGGTGTATACACCGTGTATACCCCGCTTTGTGAATTCCGACCATGGTAAACTTATACGCTATAAAATTCCACCCAGTTGCTCATATCACAAAAATATTTTTGATATCACCCGCATATAATTTGATTGAAGATCGATCACAATCAGTATCAGTGTTGCCAGGTTATCCCCTTTGAGGCTATTTTTAGCCCCTTTTACGACCGATAGCCCCAAAAAATTAAAAATAGCCCGTAGCCCCTTTTTTAGCCCCTTTCTCCAAAAATAGCCCTTTTGTTTTATGGGCCCTTTTTGAGTCAGATTCAAAATTTAAAAAAAAAACTAAAATTATTCTTGGTTTCGATAAAATGATCACTGTTGTAAGTGATAAATTACACTTTTTGAGTGATTTTATGCTTTTATTTATACTTTTGCTTGCGCAGGGTGGGTAAAAAACTTTTTTTTTTCCTGTTTTCTTTTTTTGAATCGCTTCGGTTCGGGCTTCGATTTTTTGTTATCTGTCTTAATAATAATATGTCTTGTTTAATATTTTTAATAAATTTAACATTATTATTATTATTATTGTTATTTTAATTCAAGTATTTAATTTTCTATTGATTAACTTAAAAAAGCAGTGGTAAAATTACAATTTGATTTTAAAAACAAAACATTGATTGATTATTCAATAAAAATATCATGATAAAATAAAAAAATAATAATTTTAAGAGTTTGTTTTTAAGATTTCTCGTACGCCTTGCTGTCATTGATTTGACTTTAGTTGTTTTATTAATTTTAATTAAAAATTTGTTAACCAATTAATTTTGAAGGGTATTTTTTAGTACCTAAACTTTTTTTAAATTGATTGCTTTTTTTAATTCTAACCTTGTCAGAAAATTTATTTGTTCTTTGTTTATTTAAAAATTGTTTTAATATTAAATTAAAATCTAAAGATTGGGTGGCATTGCTTCCTCCTTAGCAGTTAAGGTGCCCAAATCTTTCAAATTTTGAATTTTTTGAAAAAAATTGTATCCCCAGAAATTTTTTTTTTAATTTTAAACTTATTGGTAATTTTAATTGTTCTGTGTTTAGTTAAAAAATTGGGTATTAGCGCAGTATAAAACCTTCAGTGAGATAGGGAAAATCTTGCATTAACACACACACACACACATATATATATATATATATATATATATATATATATATATATATATATATATATATATATATATATATATTTATTTATTTAAGGCGGATATGGATACGACTATGGCGATTGGCGCTCATCAGCCGTTTTCAAGATATTAAAAAGAGAGTCCGGGAAGCTCCATACAAAATCAACTTTTTTCACTTCTAATTTTAAGCGTATTTGCGTTTATATTATGTGTTTTTTTTTGGCTATCAAATAAAAATATATACTTTTGTGCAGTTTTTAATGTTTATAAAACATAACTCTAAAGGATCGGACTACGGTGAGAGGGCCGTGGACACAACATGTGATGATATGAGGCAAGCACTAAAAGACACCTACCACACCTACTACACCTACTGCACCGACGGACCGACCGAGGAGTGAAAGTCCTCTTGTTACTAAAAATTTCCTTAAGCAACCTAAGCAAAACCTTAAAATCAAGCTAAATTTAATGTTTTGTTTGATTTTGAGGTTTTGCTTAGGTTGCTTAGGTCGGTCGGTGTAGTAGGTGTTGTAGGTGTGGTAGGTGTCTTAGTGCTTGATTTAAATTTAAATTTTAAATTAAATTAAAAAATCAAAAATCCGGCTTCACCGGATTTCGGTGGGGGGCGGCCGCCCCCCCTGGGCACCGTACTTTTTAGCAAAGGGAAAAATTTTTTCGATAGGGTTATAAAAAATTTAAAAAATTTTTATAGACCCCCCTTTTTGGGTCGCCAAGGATCAAAATTTGGGGGGTCTAGAACGATCATTTTTAAAAAATTTTCTCACGCTTCGCTCAGCGTCCCATTAATTATAGTCTCCACTTGTAAATTTGTATTACTTTGTTTTGTAATCCTGGTATGACCACGCTGGACCCACCCCATTCTTTATGTTTTAATTGGTCTCCACTTCCAAATTTGTGTTACTTTGTTTTTTAATCTTGATATGACCACGCTGGAGCTGGACCCCCCTTTTAGATTTGTTATAAAGTAGTATTAAAAATTTAAAGGTTAGAAGTAATTTTAAAAACATTTTCTAATACTTTGCATTGCTCAGCTGTAATTGAATGTACTCATTTTTCGGCTGTAATATTTTGGAAATCGAAAATTTTAAGGTATCAAATTGTTTGTAAAAATTTTTTTCTTTGTTTTATAGACTTATTTTTATTGAATAATAGGAAAATAATGAAGTATATGACATAAACAAGGTAATAAACTCTCCGCGGAAAATTTTTTTTAGTCCTTTTATAACGCTTAAAAATTTTTCACCAGGAGGCGAATTTGGGGGGGAGGCCCCCGGGTACCCCAAATTTGGGGGGGGGGTGGGTGTCAGCAAAATCAGAAATTTGGGGGGTATAACCCCCACAACCCCCCTTGCCCACCTATGGGTTATACCTGCCAAAAATTCCGATTACTGCCGACACCCCCTTCCCCTCCTAAAATTTGGAGGGTACCCTGGACACCCCCCTAAAATTTTGGGGATCCCAGTACTAAAAAAAGCAAAAAATGGAAGTAATTGAAGAATACCCTTAAAAAAGTTTTGGGACACCCCCCTATTTCGGGGGTCGTCAGGTTTACCACCCCCCGAAATCCGGGAGGCTGCTTACCTTTGGGTGAAAAGGTAAAGGTACGAGGGCTTTTGTAATTACAGATGCAAACGATATATGCGAGATTGTATTGGACCATTGGATTAGTAGAGGGGTTGACATTCTTTGCATCCAATGAGTCCTTTTGGAAGGCTCCATCGGTAACACGCCCACCGCGTGTAAAATTATGTGAGGTGTAAAAAGAGGGCAGAGCTTTGAGTGTTGCTCCGGAGCTCTTTAAAGCGAAGTTCGCTCCGAAGCTTCGGAGCTCCTGGGAACATTACTGGCATATGGTAAGTAAACATAACTAGTAAGAGTAAATAGTAAGAGTGTATAGTTATACACTCTTACTGTGTCAGTCAGTAGACATTAATACCAGCTCGAGACTAATTTTAATCTAATGATAACGACTCTTGCCCAGCTGTTAGGTTACGGTGTTCTTACGTTACGATAAAACCAATATTAATTGCTTGCATTATTTTTTTAGCTCGTTTAAGGAATCATCGTAGAATGTTCCTGTTTTGGATAGCGGTGGCGACAGTGACTGTGTTAGCGATAATTTCGCGAGTTGCATTCGTATCTGAACCGAATGCCATTGTGTAAGTGGTTTTGAAATTACATGATAATGGATGCGTGATGATGATGATGATGATGATGATGCATGATGCGTGACGTCGAACGTCCCTTCCTAAAGTGATGACTCACATCACTGGCGAGAAGAAGCTGCTCTCAGCAAGCGTCTTTAACCAACGATTCCAAGGTTCAAACCGCTCACCTTAGCATCCCGCATGTATGCTTTTCATCCAAGGTGCGGTACGGGTACCATAACTGGAGGCGAGATAAGATGACGATTTTTTGGAGACAAAGAAAAAATACTTGTACCGGGATCCGAACTCGGTCTCCTTTCCTTGAATTCCAGGCCTGTTCATCTCAGTCCGGCGCGCTACCACTGCACCATACGGCTGGTTTTTGATCCACTTTACAGCGCCTCTTATATTCGCCAGTAGTTGTGAGTCATTACTTCAGGAAGTAACATTTGACGTCACGGATGGATTAACATTGCCACCTAATTTTAAGAAACGAGTTTAAACCCTTCATCCCCTTTCCACTCCGCAATGAGAGGGGGTGAAGTTGGGTTGAAGTGATTACCCCCTCCCCCTACACTCTATTTTGCAAAAGTGAAAAAAACTGTGTTAAAAACAACTTTAAGCTCATCCAAAATTAAGCTTTGTGGTTGAAAAAATGTGTTAAATTAAAAAAAACTTAAATGATAAATAAAGTGATTTTTAAATCAAGAAATAAGGGTTTTTATTTATATTATTTTTTCAAAAATAAAAAACGATAATGGGTAAGATGCACACCAAAAAACATGTGTACTAAAAATGTGTTCCTTCCTGTTTAAGCCTCTTTAAATCGGTGTTCCCTCCTTATGCTGAACTATTAGTGAACTTGCTAGATTAGTTACACAATAATTTTAATGTGTAAATTTACTCTTAGTTACCGGAATAATTTACTGCTAAATGTTGGCAAAAATAGAGCGGATGTCGCTATAATATCTCGGAAATTATTTGTTCGTTTGGGTGTAAATGTATTTTTGAAAGCATTTACATCTGTGTGGCAATTACAATAAAAAATTTTCTATTAAAAAATCAAGAAAGTTTACAAAAAATAAAGCTATTATAAAACAAAAATAAAATATTTTTAACTGGAATAGACATAACTAAACAAGTCGGGAGGAGGCTAAATTGGTATCAATTTCTTAAACACTTAATAACGCATTATTTTGAATTTATTAATGGTGTATTAAATAAAATGCAATGTACTCATTTAGCTGGGATGAAACTCATTTTGGAAAAATGATTGCGTGGTATCAGAATGGGTCACTTTTCTTTGATGTTCACCCTCCTCTTGGAAAAGTAAACCAATATGTTTATGAATTATGTACGGTAAGATCGAAAAAATGTAGACTAGTCTGAGGTGAAATGTAGGAAATTAGTATATAGTTTGTATAATATTCTTCACCAAAAAAACATTTAGATATTAAAATTTTTTAATACTGTAAACTAATTATCTATCATAATTGTTATTTATTTATTAAAATTTGCATAATGCAAGAACAAGAACACCTGAGGCATAATTTAAGATGCAATGATTAGGTATCTTTGTGGTTAAACCTTATGGGTTTAATTAAAAGAAAAAGATATCCCTTTTAAAACATTAATTTTATTTTAGTAAAAGTCTTATATTATTATTATATACGATCCAGACTAAATTCCTTGGAATTCATTCATTGCTGGTGGAAATTATTACCAAAACGTTGCTGGGCGGTTTGTCATGTTTATCAAACTATTCTGAACCGTGCCAAAACATTCCCGCAGTTTTAAAAGTACCATGTTAATTACTGCTGGCTGACAATCTTTGTCCAGTAAAAATATGAAATCTATTGAATAGTACACATGGGTGAGCACGGTCCCGGAAGCTAGGGGGGGTGGCTACCCGGGGTAAATCCCGTTTTGAATTCTAGGAGGGGGTCCCAGGGGGTCCGGACCCGCGTAACTTTTTAGGGGGGGGAGTCGACCCGGGGTGCGAAAATTTGAAATCTTGAGTGGGGTCCGGTGTCCGGCGCAAAATAGTTTTAAACCATAATAACTTTAATAAACGTTTTTTTATAGGATAATACAATAAAAATTAAAAAATAAAATCATACAGCAGTTTTTGCAATGGCACAATTTCCACTTTTTAAATTTCAAGGTTGTATGCAAAAGAACCAACTGTAAATGTGTAAAAGTGGCTGTTTCACGATTGTCAAAAATTGCTGTGAGTGTCTTTTAATTTTATTTTGAACGGTTTAGTTTTAATTAAAGTTTATTTTTATGACGATTTTAATTTTTCTATCGCTTAGTTAATGTTAACGGGTTTTGCCGAGGTGTGCGGTTTCAACGGGACCGACGCATTTCAAGATCCGTACAAACCCTATTCCAACAGCAATTACATCTGCGTCCGCACAGTAAGCAGTGTTTCTATTGTTACGTTTTGTGACGTTTTTTCTCCAAATATCGTGCTCCGATCTTTCGGATATATTTATCGGATGAAGTTCCGAAGTTTCGCCCCATAAGAGTTAGTCCACCCACCTTAAGCCTGAACAACCCCATTTTTTTAATAAATCCTGAGCTTATACTTTTGTGGTTATAAAAACATCTCCTCTTAAACTGAGTTCTAGTTAATAAGATATGATGGGATAACGACTCCACGTTGCTCCAAATTAAAATATCACAAAAACTTATTTCCACTCCAATAAAATTTCAAAACCAATACATTAAAAAAAGCTTATCAAACAAGCTTCAAAATTATAATTGTTTTTAGCTGAAACATTAATACTTTTTGAGATATAATAAGTATAAGGAAAAAAATCAATCCGAACACCAGTTAGCAATAATTATATTAAAATATTTATTAGACATTCATTAAGCTATATACAATTTTGTTGTTGTTTTTTTAAGATGTGTTCTTTGTGTGGTGCCTCAATTGTTCCGCTTATAATATTGGGTGTGTTTCAATTCTCCAGTTCTAAAACAACTGCTCTTCTTTCTGGAATTTTACTTACATTCGGTATTTTTTACTTGTAGGAAAACGCATTTTAAATGTATGGACGCATTAAAAATAGCTAGCAAACTTTGGTTTACGTAAGGATATCTCAAAAGAAATGGCATTTATAGATCTTTTCGTTTATCTAGAGTCAAGAGTAGAGACCTGTGCACGGTCTGGAAATGCCCCCCGCTTTATTGGAGGATTTGCCCCCCCCCGTTTTATTGCCCCCCCCTCCCGGTAAAAAATGAAAAAGTACCCTAAAATTATGGCACCATTTTTGACCTATGATGACGCCATCATCGCGAATTTTTTGCAGTTTTTAGCTTATTTCAATGTGTTTTAAGCTGTTTTAGACCTATTTTTACCTTTTTTTCGCTTTTTTTTTGTACCTTTTTTCCCTTTTCCTTTTTTTCTCTTTTTTCTCTTTTTTTTTTCTTTCTTCCCTGCTTGCCCCCCGTTTTATTGCCCTCCCGTTTCAAAAAATTGTCCCCCGTGCCCTTCCCGTTTTGGAATTGCCCCCCCCTAATAAAACCCCGAGAAAGGGGGGGGGGCAGTGCACAGGACTGAGAGTAACTTACAATTGTTTAGGATTTATTTGTAGAATTTTGGGAGTTAAAATATTTTGGGAGTCAAAATACGAATTATTCAAACAAGCGAAATTATATTTACGTAAAAAAAAGAAACTATTGTTCTGCAACAAGCTTACCTGTTTTATGCGGGAAGGCATATGTATTTTGCTCGTCAATAATATTTTAATTTTAATCGTTTTAATATTTTATATGTATTTTAGCCTTCTGTCGATACTCGTTGCGTTCGTGTTGTGGGTTTGTGTGTTGGGTGTGTGGGGGGGGGGTTGTAAATAAATTATATATATAATATATATATATATACATATAAAATATATTATATATATATATATATATATATATATATATATAAAGAAGCGCTCGTTAAATATATATATATATATAAAACAAAAAAACAAAAAAGGACACAGCCCAAGTTAATTCTGTTAGTTTAATATTTATATATATATATATATATAATGTGGTTTGTGGCAGGCTGCCGCCAGAGGTGTTGGTCGCATAACGCACACCGATTCACCTCTCTCTGGCAGCAGCACCTAAGTGCTATTAGAAAAACGGATGGTTAGCTATAACTAGAACAAAACTGTGGCAATAGTGTTGTGGAAAGTTATTATTAGAAGCGTTAATATAACCTTTAATTTATTCTTTTGTAAATTCCATCACATCCAATTTTTTCCATTTTCCATACTTTTTTTGAGTTCCCTGTCTGTTTTTATTAAGTAATTAAATAGAATAATTTTTGCTATTACATAATTTTTAAATGCTTCAAAACTTGGTTAATGGTTGTTTAATATATTTATATAAATAAAGTACTTTGTCCACAGGTTAAATTCATACATGGGCATGGGGGTGGGGTTGGGGGTGTTTAAAACCCCCACTCAGAAAGTGGGAGAAAAGGTTAACCCCCCCCCCCCCAATTTCGAAAAATAAAAAAATGACTTCAAAGTTAAGTTTTAAGGTAAAAATAAATGTTTTAAACAGTAAAAAAGAAGCTCAAAAATGCAATAAAAAGGGCTTTTTGACCTAAAATTAGCGTTTTTTACCTATTTTTTTCTTTAAAATTAAAAAACTTTATGGGTAAAATGCACTCCAGAAAAAAAACGGTATGGGTATTTTGCGTTTTTCGGATTTTAACCCCCCCCCCCCCCAATTCGGGGTTTAACCTACTCCCCCACTTCCGACCAACTTGCCCATGTATGGTTAAATTCCTGCCATTTTCCATCTATTCCATCAAGTTTTTTGTCCACTAATAAATATTATTTTACATTAATTAAATTCTTATATCTCCCGGAACGAGCTAATCCTTTAATATAAAATTTATAACTTTCAGCTAAGCCAGTTCAGTATTAAAAAAGTGGTATGAACAGTAACTTGATTTTGGAGAGTTTTTTTTAAGATATGAACGTTAAAATTATAATGATAAAAATACAAATTTAAATTAGCAATTACCAACATTTTTTAATCGTAGTTGGCGTGGCGCAAAAGAGGTAAGCGTCCAAAAATACACATATTATGATGTAAATTTTGTTTTTAGATAATGGACTTGTCACCATTTCGCAGTATATTTTGTTGGACCCTGTTCAATTGATGTTCCATGCATTAACTTTATGCCTGTTTTTTAAGTCATGCAGGTAGATTATTATGTTTTTGTTTTGTGCTCGTTGTTATTGTAATCCATAAAATTCTTTGGAGTTTTTGCTGTAGACACAATTATTATAATATTGTAATTCATTTATTGAGGTTAAGTTTAGTAAGGTAGAAGAGTGTGAGTATTTTTTAACGCACAGGTAAATGATCAATACACGACGTATTCTTCTAAGCTGGGGTTGATAGCAATACAAAACTAACTAATTATTTTAAGTTTCGTGGAATTTAATGAATTGCTGAAAACATTACATTTACAAAACCTCAAATTACAAAAAAACCCATCATCTGTATTTAATTCTGCATTCCTAAAATTTTTTTAAAGTTATAAAATTTTTTTTTATAATCCAGTAATCGCGGGGTTCCTTAATCGACCAAAGTCACATAAGGATTAAATATGCAACACATCCTTTGGAATTAATTCAGTACAATCATGGTACATTCACTGTATGTACGATGATTGTTTTTTGGTAAAAACCACTGAACTCAAATTCGCAAGGATGTATTGCAAATTTAATCCTGTTGTATGCAAATTATTCTTTATGTGACTTTGGTCGATTAGGAAAACAAGTTTTTGCCTGCCTCCTAACTGTCTTAATCGCAAATTTAGCTGCTTCACCTACCTCATACCCTCCTCCTACCTGCCTCCCTCCGTTATAGGTGTATCTGCCTCCACCCTGCCTTCTACCTTTTCCAAGGCAGTTTTAGCTGTCTCCACCTATCTCTTAACATGAGGAAAACACGCAGTTAAAGGACTGGGTGGGTTTTGTGTCCAAGACGGATACCCACTAAATCCTAAAAAATGCCCAATGCCTAAAAACAGCGAGGTTTAAACTTTCCCACTAGCCTCTGACTACGAAGTCCGATTGGCCTGCCTTTCCGTGGCTTCCTCCGTTCCCACAGAAGGCCAGGGACGAACAGCGGACTAATGGCGCTGTCACAAAACCATTCCTATCCTGTCCAGCGAACAAGACTTCCCATTTATGCTTAAAGGGATTTTCCATTGCACCATCATTTTTTTTACTCCGAATACTCAATTTCAACAAAATCAAATTCGCGAAATCAAAAAAAAAAAAAATCAAAATCAATTCTTAATTGCCCCCAACCTAATCCATAATTCCAATAAAATTTTAACGTAGCCATCTGAAATGACTTTAAAGAGCTCAAAAAGAGCTCTTATTTATGTCAAATTAAAAACGTTTCTTGAATGCATCCAATGAAGCACGACGAGTAATCATAGATGAACACGCTCAAAAAGCTAGGGGGGTTGTTTACCCTGGGTAAATGACTTTTCAAAATCTAGGAGGGGGGTCCTAGGGGGGTCGAACCCCCCCTAGCTTTTTAGGGGGGGTCGACCCGGGGTGCAAAATTTTTGAAATCTAGAGGGGGGTGTGACGACACAAGGTTTCTAACTTTTGTGCTCTGAAAGATGGTTCCTATGTTCCGGTGGACTGTATATGTTCCCTTCGGTTCCGCGGGTAAGATAACGACGATAGTATAAAATATAATAAAATATTTCTAGGAGTTTTAGAACTCCTTTCAGTGAGTGTATAAAAAGACGGCCGGTTTTGAAGTTTTATTATAAAAATACAAGGGTTACGACGACGTTAAATAAAATAGCGATCACAGCACACAAACGTACAGGGCGATACTAGTTTACATGTAAAAATATAACAAAATATATAAAAAATACAAAATTATAAAAACAAAGCAAAGAAGCGGCGGTTATAATAAGGCCCAATTCGACGGGCTCAAGGAATGTCCAAGTGTCCGGGAATCAAACGGACAAGAAGTCAAGTATAGAAAGTGAGAGCCGTTGACATAAAAATCAACGACTGGTGCAGAGCTCAGATTCCCTCAACACTGACTAAAATTCTCTCCTCTCTTTCTTGGAGGCGGACCGATTGAATTGATCTACCGATCAATTTAATCGTTCCCTCAACCCTTGTTCCCTATTTTTACCCATTTAGGAAACTAGGCTCAAAGACTCCCGACTATAAAAAGTTAAAGAAAACTAATCTTAACTCCCTAAATGATAATTTTGCATATCCCTCTTTTGCTAAACCTCTTTACTAAACGCAGGCAAACTCGCCTCAGCGTTCGAATGTAAACAAAACAATTCCCGCCGAAGCGCGTGCCAAGAACAATCGATTATTCTTTCTGCGCGCATCTCCTTTTACAACGCAACATGCAAAAGTGCGTGACTCACATCAACGCTAGGAGACACTACGGGGAAAAACCTGAGGGAGCTTCGGGGAGATTTTCCTAACCTACACCTATAACCCTATAACCGCCTATCCTAAACACATTACAATAAATATTAAAAATTACATTATAAATTACATTACTAAAAATTTACGTTACTAAATAATTATTAAAAATATATAACTTTACAATTACGTAAGAAATTACAATAAAAAGAAACGGTATAAAATATTAAATAATGTATATGATAAAATATTAATAACTACAATTAAAAAGAAACACGCATGGTAAAATATTATTATTATTACAATTTAAAATTACTGGTTAAAAGCTTAATACAATATACAAATTTTACTAGCTGTGGGGTTTTGACCTAATTCTTAACTTAAATTACTTTACTTAAACTTAAATAAAGAACTAGCTCCTCACACCTTCCCCCCCAGCTGAAAATACGGCTGAGCCGAATTTTCACCTGAGAGAACTAGTGGAGCACTCAAAAACGAAACGCAAAACTCAAGAACCTCAAGGCAAAAGGCCGAGACAAAAACTCGGTACAAAACCCGACAGATAGTAGGACCAATAGACCCTACATTATTACATTAGTAAGACGTAAATGCTATTTAAAAACACCAAAAAAAACCGAGTTGGGTCTTAATAAGAACCCTCCTTAAGGAGGCCTACTAGGGAAATTACAAAGGCCTGGGTGTCAAAAACCCCTTTAATTGAAGGGACCAAACCTTACACTAAAAAATAAAATTTTATTTTTTTTTTTTTTTTTTTTTCAAGACGTTTTATACACAAAGTATTTTGGTTCACTTGCGCAGAAAAAATTATATATGTTGGTACTTTTACCAACCGTTTTTGTACAAAAACACCAAGTTCAAAAATATAGTATACAAACAAGATCTAAACACTAAACACTACACCCACTGGAAAAAACCACCTTGAGGGTTAACTTAAATCCAGACAAAAAGGGAGGCGCTTTAGCGCTTTACATGCACTCCCCAACCCATAACCCCAGCGACCCCTTTCACTAGACAGACTTATACCGACAATAAACACAAAATTAAATAAATACTGTACAGAAATTACTTACACAGATAAAACCGAGTCTGTGTTCCACCGGTTTTTTTAGAGGTTTTCCGGGACCTCTCCTTCTGTTTTCGGTTCGCGGAAGGTCGCGAAGTCCATGCGACCTGCGGGCGGGCCGTCGTCCCCGTCGTCAATGATGACGACATCGTCCATCAGGGAGGACAGCCCCGCATCGTCCTCGTCGCGCCCTGGAGTCCGTGGCGGCGACTCCGCGGCGGCGAAAACCCAACCCAGGGGGTCCGCGGCACTGTCCAGTGCGGACGACCCTGGCGCGACGTCGAGAGCGGCGGCTGCGGCCGGCTCGTCAATAATAAGGGGGCCCGGGCTCCCCTCCCGTGAGTCCGGGGAAGCCGGGGCCGCGGGGGCGGTCTTCTTCCGCCGGGCAGATCGTTCCGGGGGCGCGCTCGCGCCCGATGCAGATGGCGGCGGGGGGGCCGGCTCAGCGGGCCGGGCTGCCCCCGCAGAACTGTTGGCAGGGCCGCGCTCCAGAGTTCCTGGTGGCCGGCGGTGCTGCCCGTGTTCCACGACCGCGGCTGCTCGAAGCCGGGTTCCGCCCCTCTTCTGCTGGGGGTCGTCGGGGCGCTCTGCAGTCCCGCGCCCGATGCCCGGTGCGCCTGCGCGCGGTAGCAGGCCATCCGGCCGTGCTGCAACTGCTCCTGCGGGACCACACACTGATTCGCTTTGTGGCCCCGCTGCCGACAGCGGTAGCAGACAAATCTGCCACTACCTGAAACAGAAACACACATATTAAGTGCCTGCTGACCAACTTTTCGCGGTCTCAAGTTATACTTGTTATACGCGGAGATTGGCACTGGGGGTTTCTGTGGTTTACAGGGAGGGCTTCCCCCAGTTTTAGGGGAAGGGTAAGCCCTCCTTTTTCTCTTAGTCACGTCCGTCCTTT